>CM077820.1:47150839-47353324 GCA_039720395.1 Liquidambar formosana
GCCTGTGACACCACTTAGCCATGTCACAATTACATGGAAGTTTTTCTCAAGAGGAAGATATCATCACTTTCTTGGACTAGACATACCAATAGTGTCTTCTTAATGAAAAGACAATTTATGACAAGAAATCGCCCATGAAATATGAGACAACTATCATCTTATTTGCAAATGCAGACCATTTTCTATAATGCTCTCTCTTATTAGTGGGAGAACCTTTTATTCATTTATGAATGGTTCGAACAATTCATATGTAATTGTGATGCAGTTGATATAGTGTTATAAGTTAGTGAGAATTGAGCAAAAGTAAGATGATTATAATACTTTTTAACTCTACAATCTCACTTTGCTAAAGCCATGTGGCTATGTCTCGGTTACAAGGAAGGCTCACTCATTTTCTCTTTACCACATCATCTCTATTGGGAAAAAGACCAAAGAGAGAAAATTACAAAGAGATCTAGCTAGGGGCAAACAATTACATTTCAACAGTCATTTGACTCATTTTCAATTAAGTTAGTAGTTATTTACAAATAGGTTAATAATAATTTGTATTAAACTATGATTATTTGTCGTAAACTGACGTATCTATAATTCACCCAAAAGAAAATTGCAAAAATTAAATGGCGATATTCCCCCCCCTGGCGTGTAGCCCTTATCGGCTTATCGCTCTTCCAACAGTCAATCGGTGTCCTAAGGTCACATTTGAAAATCGTGGCCTCATATCACCAAAGTGAGATATGATGATTATCGTTTTGAGCCTCATATCACATCATCTTTATTTATTATTTTTATTTGTTTGTTTATATGATGGTTATCGTTTTGGGCCGTACCAAATTTCCCCTCACGTGACACATTTTGTCTTCCACCCTTTCTCTTTTCCTCCGTAATTTTTTTGGTCGGGAATTTTGTCTTCATCCCTTGTACAATTAAAAATAAAATAAAATAAAAATATAAAAATTTAATTTCTCTTTATTTGGTTGCAATGGAAAATTAAAAGAACAAAAAAGTATTTTAACTTGATATAATTTTATTTTTTCTTTTCATTTTCTTTTCTCTTTGGTTTTTTTTTTTTTTTTTTTTTTGGTAGAATCCATGAACCAAATAGAGGGTCAAGAAAAAATAGAAAAAAATTTGGGGTGTGGTGGAAAATTGGGTTCCGTAATTGTCTAGTAGTGGAAGCTAATGGAAGAGTTGGGGGTTTAGCATTGGCTTGTGGGGATGATGTCCAAGTTGATTTGTTGTCTTTCTCACTTTCCCATATTGACTGTGCATGTAACTGAACAGGGTAATTATACATGTAGATTGACAGGATTTTATGGTAGCCTAGATTCCGTCCAAAGGAGACACTCATCATGGGGTTTACTGACATGCTGAAAGGATGCTCAAATCGTCCTTGGGTTTGTTTGGGTGACTTTAACAAAATCCTAAAAGATAGATAAAAAATTTGGGGTGTCCCAAGAGCCAATTGGCAGATTCGAGCTTTTCGTGCGACTATTTCCATGTGTAATCTTAAAGATCTAGGCTATCGCAGGCCAAGGTACACCTGGTGTAATAATAGGATGGGTCAAGACTGTATTAAGGAGAGGATTGATAAGGGTTTAGCTACACAGGAGTGGTGCCTCATGTTCCCCAGTTCAGTGGTTGAACATTTAATGTGTAATGCCTCTGACCATGTTCCTGTTATGCTTGATTCACAGGGGTTAATGAACAAATTTACAAAGAGCCTTAAGGTTTTCGATTTTGAGGCTATGTGGGCAAGGTCACTAGCATGTGGGGATGTGATTGCTAATAGTTGGGAGAGTGGCAGAGGTGGGAGCTTTGATGATAAAATTGGCACTATTCAAGGTGATCGCAACAAGTGGAGTAAGACTAGTTTTGGGAATTTTAAAGTGCAGCAGAAGAAACTTAGGGAAAAACTAAGGAAAATCCAGTACGGACCCATTTCAAAGAGTTCGATAAATCAAGAGAAAGGTATTAAGAGGGAAACAGATGAATTACTTGAGAGAGAAGAAGTAATGTGGAGACAACATTCCCGAGTAGCATGGTTGAAAGAAGGTAATTGAAATACTAAATTTTTTCATGCTCCTGCGTTACAGCAGTAGGAAGAAAAATGTTATTCATAGGCTCTTTGATGATGAGGGGAGATGGCATGTTGATGATAATAAGCTGGAAGAGATTATTTTACACTATTTCCAACAAATTTTGAGACCTCAAATCCGCAAAATATAGAAAGCTCCCTCGAGGCAGTACCCTAATGTGTCATGGATGATATGAACACCAGATTCTTACGAGATTTTGAAGCCGATGAGGTACGTATAGCACTTTTTCAAATGTTCCTGACTAAAGCTCCTGGTCCAGACGATATGCCAACGCTTTTTTATTAAAAGTATTGGCATATTGTCGGGGATGATGTGATTAAGTTTTGGTTGGATGATGCCAACTTTTGTCATGAGTTGCTTCAAATTGCCTTTGTCTTTGTGTGAGGAAATAAATGGACTAATTGGCAAGTCCTAGTGGGGACAAAGAGGAGAGGAGCACTAGATCCATTGGATCAGTTGGGGGAAAATGTGTAATGCGAAGATAGATGTGGTTTGGGGTTCAAGGATCTAGTGTCTTTTAAGAAGGTTTTATTGGCTAAGCAGGGGTGGCGATTGTTGACAAATCCAGAAAGCATGGTAGCCCAAATCTTTCGTGCAAAATACTATCCCTCACTATCTTTTTTGGAGGCACGTTTAGGATGCAACCCAAGTTATGTGTGGCGCAATATATGGGAAGCATGGACAATTGTTGAGAAGGGCACTCGGTGGAGGATAGGTAATGGCCAATCAGTGAGGATTTGAGGGGATAAATGGCTTCCTACTTCGACTACGTACAAGGTTGTCTCTCCGCATAGAGACTAGGGTGTGGATGCCGTGTAGCTAAATTAATTGAGGAATCATCGGGGAGTTGGAATGTCAATTCGATCCACTTAGTTTTTCTACCTCATGAATTTGCGGTGATTTGCCCTTTACCTATTAGTACGAGGTTGCCAACTGATAGATTAATCTGGTCCCACCATCCAAGAGGGATTTTTACTATTCGAAGTACCTATTATCTAGCTTGATAGGAAAGAGAAGAGAGCTTGCACCCTAAAGGTGTGGCTAGTTCTAGCAGCAATGGACACAGAATGCTATGGCAGAAGGTGTGGAATTTACATATACTAAGGAAAATAAAACTTTTTTGAATGGAAAGCTTTGCATGATATTCTCCCAGTACGGGATAATCTTAGGAAAAGGAAAATCATTGTTGAAGGCAAGTGTGAGATGTGTGACGGGGGTGTGGAGAATACCATTCATGCATTTAAGGAGTGCGCTTTTGCAGACTCTGTTTGGTCTGGAAGCCCGTTGGAGCTAATTGTGCAAAATTCACGGGCGGGAAATTTTTGGCATTGGATGGATGAGGTTTGTGTAACAATGGATGAGGATTAAATCAGCTTGTTCCTAATATTGGCATGGGCAATTTGGAAAACACAGAATGACAAAGTCTTTAATGGTACAAATAAAAACCAAGTGGAGGTGATTAGGTGGGCTCGTTTTTACTTGGCTAATTTTAAGAAAGCAAGGGAAAAGGTACAAGGGGATGCTAAAGGGAAGCGAAGGCCAAGAATTTGGCGGCCTCCTGAAATGGGAATATACAAAATAAATGTTGATGGAGCGATAGCAAGTGATCTTGGTTCAGTGGGTATTGGTGTGGTGGTTTGTGATTACAAGGGAGAAGTGATAACGGCAATGGCTAAACGAATGCTAGGGGTTTTATCCTCAACACACGTGGAGGCCTTAGCGGTATGGTCAACTCTAGATTTTGCACGTGAAATTGGTTTAAGGTCCATATCAGTAGAGGGAGATAACATGGATGTGGTAAGGGGCATTAATGATTAGGGGGATAACTTCTCTACTCTTGGCCTTAATCTTTGAAGACGTAAGGGAGGGTAGTAGGTACTTCAATTCGTTATTTGTCTATCATGTATATAGAGAGAGTAATGGGGTGGCACATACCTTGGCTAAATTTGCATGTTCGGTGGACTCTTTCTCTATATGGTTGGAGGAGGTACCAGATTTATTTGGGATCAAGTCCAAACTAATATTTCCTTAATGTTCTCTTAATGAATTTCCATTATCCAAAAAAGAAAAAAAGTATTAAAAAAGTATTATTTTTAGTAAAAAAATGTGACAACTGTCACTTTAATTAGACAAATAAATAAATATTTATTTAATATATTGGAAGCGTTTAACATTTTCCATAGGGTAAATTACATTGAGACCCCTTCTAAAATCTGACAATTACAAATAGACCCCCTCACGTTTCTGAAATTACATTAAGACCCCCTCCCTCTAACTTCCGTCCATAATCCGTTAAATCACTTTCAATTTTTTTCAAAATACCCTAATTACCCTTATTAGATAACAACTTCCATGTTAAATGCATATAACTCATCAGTCCAACACATTCATCCAGTACATTTGATTGATTTATTTATTTATTGATAAACAACTAAAAGATTATATATATATATATAAAAGAAAAATGCCAAAGAGCTTAAATTTTTGTTCAACTGATGTGGTAGCTATCAAATTTGCTCATTAGAAACAATTATCTATTTAATTGATGTGTAAAAATAAAAAATAAATTGATTTGCCAAGTTGCCACCTCATTTGCCACCTCTGTACGTGCATCTCCATTGTAATAATTCTTTTTATTTATTTCTACATATGAGTAATGCTACATAGCCTTTTTTTTTTCTTTTACTCAAATCTATTTACTCAAATGAGGTGGCAACTTAGCAAATCAATTTTTTTATTTTTTATTTTGCAAATCAATTAAAGATTTAATTAAATAAATAATTGTTTCTAAACAGAAAATTTGACAGCTACCACATCAGTTGGACAGAAAATTTAAATTTTTTTTAGCATTTTTCTTATATATATATATATATATATTATCTTTTAGTTGTTTATCAATAATAATTAAAAAATTTAAAAGTATTGGATGAACTATTGGACTGGTGAGTTATACGCATTTAACATGGAAGTTATCATCCACAAAGGATAGTTAGGGTATTTTGAAAAAATTTGAATATGATTTAACGGATTAATGGACGGAAGTTAGAAGGAGGGGTCTCTTTGTAGTTTATTTTGTAAAGTAAGGAGTGACAGTAATTTTAAAAACGTAAGGAGTATATCTGTAATAGTCAGATTTTAGAGGGGTCTTATTGTAATTTACCCTTTTCCATAAATAAGACACGGCCACATGGGGACACACTGACAAAGGCTGGAGCACCTAGCCCGTCATTAAGTACTGCATTTTAGCAGATGGATTAATTTATGAAACTAGCAGCTGTTTAGTGTTGTGTGTGTGTTCGAATTTTTGTCAGAGAGAAAGAGGCATGTTTCATCAGTCTCTAGTGAAGGATGCATGGATCAGAGAAGCTGAGGAGGCTTCAACGTTGATGGAAGATTTAGAGAGCAGAGTCAAGAACAACAACTTAGAACAACACTGTCCCAGAGACAGTGCTAGATCCAAGCTCTTGGAGCTTGGAGTGAAGCTTGATCGCTTGGAAGCACTCCTCCACAACCCACCTTCCAAACCCATCTTGTATGTTCCACCTCTCTCTCTCTCTCTCTCTCTCTCTCTCTCTCTTTCATGGGCATTCCTAGTGCTTTCAGTTCAATTTGCTTGTATTGTTATAGTGTTAATTGGTCTGTCTCTCACAGTTTTAATGGATGATTTTGCTAAATTTAGGTGAGTATTGAGTATGGTTTTCGGATGGTTGTCTGGGTTCTTCTCATGGGCATTGCTAGTACTTTCAGTTCAGTTTGTTTGCATGATTGAAATGTCGATAATTTGCTAAAATTGGGTGGGTATTGAAGAGGTGATGATCGATAATTTGGTTGTTTTCACATGGGTTGTCTGATTTGTTCTGATGAACTTTAACTTATCTATGTGTGTGTGTGTGTGTGTGTGTGTGTATGGATCAACTTGATGTTTATATGAATTCTATAATTTCCTTTTAATTTGTTTTTTTTCCCGTTGTGGACCAGTGGAACAAAGGATCAGATTCAAAATCGAGGGTTGGACTGTTGGATTGACATTAGTATTTTAGTAAATATGACAGTCTATGAGTGTTACAATCATGGAAAATAACATTAAGTGAGATTATGGTCTTATTAAGACTTCCTCCAGGATTAGCATATAGCAATCCCATCCAATTTATTTATTTCTTTTTTCCTCCCTGTTGGTAGGGTTCTGTTTGGGAATTTGAGGGGCTAGCCAATGATGGATCTGATCTGTTTCCTTAAAGCGCCTTCGAAAATCTTTGAAAATGGGGTTTTAATTAAATGTCAAACCATCTTTGATTTTGTTCTTCTAGGCTGGCTGACCCATTTTTGATACATGGAGTTCATACAAAAAAATTTCGAGAGTCACATGAAGGGCTTAAAGATTTGAAGTATTACCTTGTCCAGGATCCTTATAATGTTGACACGGCACTCTGGCTTTCAATTCATCCCAACTGATTACCTTTGGTATATTATGTCTGATTAGTAGTTCTTTATTTGTTATTACTATATTTTGTTGAATTTTGGAAGTTAATGATATGTTATGGATGTAGGTTGAAGGAAAGAGACATTCCGAACCACTTCTTCAATTCAAATACAGTTGGTGGATAATTCCTTCTTCTTTTGTTGTGTAGAACCATCCAAGGGAATATTTATGAAAAATAAACAACTAATTAGCACCAAAAAAATTCTTAAGTCTGTCTTAGCATGAAAAAAATTATGATCCAAAGATTAAGTTGTAAAGGAGTAAGCTACCTAACCACACTTGCAATTCTGTTAATGGACTGAAAGTGGATAAGCTAGCAAAGTAGCTTGAAAATTTTAGCACCTGGAATATTCTATCTAATGTACATTTTGTATGTCATTTCAGGTTTTCGACATAAATATAGAATGTAATTCCGATGAATTGGTTCATTAGTTTTCATCCATTTGTTTGTGTAATTAAATGTACCAATGTTACTTGAAAATAAAGAATGCAATATATTTGTGCTGAATTTTCTTGCATAAGTAATCTGTTGCTGAATTGGATTGGCAGAACTGATCAAGATTTGGAGTTTCGATGGAAACTGCTGTCAGATATCCAGTTAAGAACAAGAGCAGTGGCTCTCAATCTCTATACTCTACAATGCACAAACAGGTATGGTTTTCGCTCATGTCATTGTTTCTCTTGATTGGAAATTGAGCCACATGGGTGATAATTTAATTATTAAAATAGTTTACTTAAGTATGCAGATCATTGAATGAAATGAATCTTGTAGTTAAACTTTTTATTTTGCCACATATTTTTATCATTATTGAAGAAATATCAAACAAGGAAAGGAGAACTGACTTGATGAGAAACAGGGTGCTTCCACACACCCACATTAGTATGAAAAAAAAGAAAAAAAAACCCACCAAGTAAAAAGTTGATAAGAAAAACCGACAAGGCATTCTGGGGCTTGTTCTTATTGTGAGGGAGTGCACTCAAACATGGTTAGAGGCAGTTAGAGCTGATATTCTTTTGGTGCATGGTGGAGTTGATATTTTTGTATTTTGTAAACCCCTAAAGCCAATGTCCCTAGCTTAGTTTTAATGCTGAAAGTATCCTAAGTACATGTCATTATTTAAGAGTAAATTTTTTTAGCAAGGCTAAATGTTTGAGTAAACTATCTGAAAAATTTGTGCCATGCCAAGATATTGGTTTGAAAATATCAGCTAAAGCAGATGCATCGCTTTGTTGTCATCTTGGGCTCCCTGCCTGTTGATTTTCATTATTATACAAATATATATATATTACAGTAAATTGGCTATCTTTTATGTAAGACAACTTCTTCTTTTTGTCCATTTTCTTTATGTTGCATAACCAACTTTGGTTGTTAAATTTGAAATTCCAAACCTCTCCAAAATTTATCTACCAGTAGAACCATTCCTTTGTACCAAAGAATCTCTAGAGAATCGTTTTAGAGGCGGACATGTCTAGTCTCTGGGGAGTATTAGGGAAGAAGTGGTTGTATGTTTAAACTAGTAGATGAGATTCTCTCTCAACTAGTTGAAAAATTTACACCACGCCAACGTACTACGTTTAAAAAATCAGCCAAGGCAGATGCATTTTTATGTTTTCGTCTTGGGCTTTGTTTTGGTTAATCTTCATTGATCTACATATAAATATTACGGTAACTTTTTTTTTTTTTTTTTGTGATAACGGTGGAACCATCCCATAGCAGGACCCTTTGGACCCACCCATGGAACCTAAACCCTCGGCGAGACTAGTGCAGCAACCCACCGCCACGGCCCCCCATTTAAATCTTGGGTTGTCCTAGCAAGGAATCGAACCCTTGACCGTGCGCCTAACCACACAATCACAAGTTCGCCCTTTCCAACTGGGCTACCCAAGGGGGGGCAAATATTACAGTAACTTACCCACCTTTTAAAGTAAGTTCCTTTGTATTAAAGAATCTCTAAAGGGCCTTTTAGTGGCAGATATGCCTAGTCTCTGGGGAGTAAGGAAGAAGTATTCGTATGTGTAAATCAGTAGATGAGATGCACCATGTCTTGTATCTCATATCTCATAACTCATTAAACATGCTCTGCCTCTTCCTCTTTATAGATTTGATACGGTATCAATCTGCTTCAGACTATATGGGCAAGATTATTCCATTTGATTAAGAAAAATTATTATTATCAGTACGAGCCCTTATATTAGGGTAATTAAACATTTTATTGCGATTCGTATTAAAAATAAGATAGAATGGGCATAATTTGTCTCCTGCATCATTTAATTTAGTCTTTCTATCTAGTCTAATAGGATGACCTTTTGTTGTTATGAGCTTAGAATTGGCATATCCACTTCTATACAGGCCAGGAAGCTTACCTACTGAGGATACTAAAGAAGCCACCAGAACAGCCAACAGTAATGACCAAGGTACAACTTTAAGATCTCATAGAAGATCTCATAGAATTCAGGCCAAACATGTAAATTGCCTCCATTAACTGGATTTGCAACTTTTGTGATTGAAAAACTTAAAGCTTGCACTGGGTTGAGTATAGGTTGGTTCAAAAATTGCCTACCCAGAACGCATCCTAAATATAATGAGGTTGGAAAACCCAATCCTGAACCCATGCTATAATATTTTCAAATGCATTTTTCAGTAATTAACCTTGTTTTCTTCTTAAAAAATGTTCAAGTTAAAATGCACCCGTACATAACAATTGTGAATACCTGATACTTGAGAAGTAGGTGTGGGATTTGTCAGTTGCTTTTGAACAAATGCCTTAACAATTGTGAATACCTGATACTTGAGAACTAGTTTTACTTTTATCAAGTTTTCCCATGTTCTGATGCAGGTCATACGAAGGTCACAATCTCAAAAGAAGACCCAGAGCTGTTGACACCTCTTGTGGTAGGTCACCATAATAATCAATGATATTATTCTTCAAATTATCCCCATTAAGATTTTATAAGTCGGTGTGAAATTTTTTTCCCACTTAATGACAGTCAGATGATGCAACCAGAAATCAATTGCAGATGAAACTATCAGGTTCTTTTGCCTCAAGCAATTTGATTTGGAAGGTTTGCTGGGTCATCTTTGCCATTCTAGGAGCAGTTGTGCTTCTGTTTATTTTGGTTATTTTTTGTGCAGTTATATAACCTATCTATTCACCCTAATGCTACAATGTTGGGATGGTTTCTTCAAAAATTTGTAGCATCTGTTTTTCCTTTTTTCATTGAAGGAAAAAGGTAAAAAGAAAATATATGGAGCAGTCTGATATTCATAGGTGTGTTTAGCATTTGGCTTCCGGAACAGAGGAAGCCTCTCCTGGAGCATTAATTCATTGTATAGTTACATCATAAGTTTACTGAAGGAAATGAGAAACATGATGACATTTATTTGAAGTTTGATTATGTTGTAGCTCGTAGCAGTTCCTCAATCCAAATCCTGAGTGTTGTACCCATATTCAAAGGCATTTTTGAAAGGCGAAGGTAATGCCAAGGGTAAATGAGAAGCTTCATTCCACAATCTGGCATCACTTATCAAAAACCTGGATAAAGGAGTGTCTAACTGCCAGATTATAACCATCAACCAAACCTATCTGAACCTAATTTTGGATGGCAGAACAATATGTAGTGAATGACATATAATTGTGAAAATGCTTTTCTTAAATTGACATTTGTTTTTCCCTGGGGAAAAGGACTTCCACTAGGGCATTAGATATCATTCTGGGGACCATTAGAAGCCATTTTTCCATGAAGTTACTTTACATGACACTCCTAATGATCGAGGTAGACAGGTAACTATCTGCATCAGATGCAAGATGGTTTTGTATTTTCTTTTATGGGATTATCAAGGGTCTTAGAGCTTTTGTCAAGAATTTTTGGCAAAAAAATTGATTAGTATTTTGAAGTTAAAAGGACTGGAGTTTCTACATTTTGTAAAGCAAATTCTAATTGTTTTTTTGATAGAAAATCTGTGATCATATCTATCCTTCTGTCAGAAGGATAAAAGAACAAACCACTGCCAGTGGTGGACCAAGAAGGTAAAAGAAGAAACCACACAAGTGGGTGGCCGTGAAATGATATAATGGTAAGGAAACTGTGGCTTGAGGCATAAGGGAAATTTGAGAGGAAGAGAAAGAAGAGTACATAAAGTGTGGAAATCGACCGGAGAGGGGTCGCTCCTCCTACAAGGGATAAACGGGTGAAAAGACATGGTACCAAAAGAAAATTGTTTTTTGTAACTTTGGTCTGCAAGGGAATGGAAATTTATGTTAGAAAACAGTGATGTACAATTTACCCTTGTCTAAGCAAAGCAACAGTCTATTCTCTCTCAATACTTCTCCCTCTATTTCCTTCCCATTCTTTCACCTACCATGAAATGAAGCACACCCATTTTCCCAAATGGGGTGGCTGCAATCCCTCTTCTCTCCATTGAAGAAGTTGTGGTTTCGTCTGCACTCGAAAAAGAGTATTTCCCTCCACACTCATATCTCATAGTTCATTTTTTCTGTTTGCTTGAATCATTTTTTTGCATATCATATAACATTGATTCATTGATGCATTCTCTCTCTCTCTCTCTCTCTCTGCATTCTCTCTCTCTCTCTCTCTCTCTCTCTCTCTCTCTCTAATGAGCATACTCAAAGCCCACTTATAGAAGTGTGATGATCGCTATGCTCATGGATTATGGGAAGGAGTTGTGAGAAGCCATGAAGCAATGCAAGACACCAAAAAAAATATAAATAAATAAATTAATAAAGAAAGAAAAAATTGAATTGAGCTTTTTGTGCTATGGGGATCCATTTATTCTGGACTTTTAACTGGTGTTTTGCTGCTGCTTCACGGATTTGAGCCTCCTTACATGAATGCCTCCTTGCTGATTTATGTATCATTGAGTCTTCATGTTCTATTGACTTCTCATTATTTTTGTATTTTCTCACTTTATACAAATCTCTTACTCCTCATTCAACTCTACTTCCTATTCATTTTTTTCATTTTTTTTAAAATGCATTGTAATTGTTTCCACCTACAAATAGCATTTTTTGGTAATTAGTGAAAAGCCATGAACAGTAATATGTTCTTCTATATATGCTTTTCAGGTAGAGGGATATACATATTGTACGAGGACGTCAAGTCCTGCCAGTACGAAGATGTGCACATCCTCTGGTCCATACTGGTTGAGTCCCATACACCTACCACACCATCGACACATTGAAGCCCTTTTAGGCCTATTGGAGAACCACGGTGCCACAGTGGTATGAAGATATGCACATGCATACTCTAGTCCACACTAGTGAAGTTCCATGCACCTTCCATGCCATTTTGTACATACATATATAAATCTCTCTTCTCTCTCTGTCTCTCTCATGAGATATGTACCCTACTTATAATAGTACTCTGAGTTTCTTGGACATGCAAGGTTTTGTTTGGCTATACTTTGAAGGAAGTTGCTTTGTCTATTCTTTCGGCAGGCAGTTCTTTTCGTGAGTGTAAATGGAACATTGAGGTTGATATGTATTAATTATAGATTAATTATAAGATTCATGACAACAACTACATGTGTTTTTGTCTTCCAAACAAGCCTTACATAATCATGAACTTGTGGGCTTCATGGACAGTGACATTGTACTAAAGTTTTGCCCACTGTGAACTCAAAAAACCAGAAAGAAACCTGGAGATTGCATCAGTTATATTGCCACATTGGATATGCCTCCCCCTCAATCGATAATCAAGTCGATTGTAATGTTTTATATATTGGTTTTGTGATACATTTTGTTCTTTTTACTATTGTTTTCGTGATGCCATCGATCCAATTCATGGCTATAAAGAAATTGGATTAGACTTCAACAGTAAGAAAAAATGCAAGTGCTCACTATAATTGATTACAATTTCTTAGTCCAAATCTGAAATCTAGCTTTTAGGAAGGGTTAGATAAGGCCCTCTACCATAACCAATTTCCAAGCCATCTTACACCCAGCTCATGGGGGAAATGACCCCTATATTCAACTAGGGATCGATTTAATAACAGATCCCTTAAAAAAAAAAAAAAAAAAAAAAATAGGAGTATGACAATTTGGGATTTTAAAACAAGATCATTGTTGAATTAGGATTAAGCTTGGACAGGCCAATATTCAATTCAAATCGTTGAACGTACGTAAAATTACTCAAGAAATGTACATTATGCAATTAGAATGAAAGGGTAAACAATGATAAATTAAGCACTATCCTTGAAGGGAAACAGGGAGTGCTCAACTAATTATTGAAGTGATACACAAGAAACTCCTCTTAGGATATGAAGTAAACTAAAGTGCAAATGCCTTTGTAGCACAATGCTAGTAGGGCAAACATCACTGAGTTTAGCAAGGAAACTTATATGTAATTGGGACACGGGTGATGTGGTGTCCACGGGCAGAGCTATGGGGGCCTTTGGGGGCACATGCCCCCATTGGCTCAACCAAGTTTTTATTTTTTTATTTTATTTTATTTTTAGAATATTACCATTTGATCACTATTTTTCAACGTAATGCCAAAAAGAGAAAGATAGTAGTCATTTTAAAACATATTTACAGTCAATTTGTAATAAGTTGACAAATATTCTTGTTTTGGTATTAAATTGGAAAATGATTACTAGAAAGTAATTTTTTCAAAAAATGCTTTCCAAAACTTTTAGTTCCCTTCTCGCTTCTAAGAATCATAACACAGTACCCCCATTGAAGATAAATCCTAGTTCTACCCTGGTGGTGTCACAAGCCATTGAAAATGGTGTAAAATGAGATTATCAAGTACTTTTTTATTCCACAATCTTATTTTGCTTCGCTCTAATTGACCCCATAACACCATATGACTATATCACAATTATATGGAAGACTCAATCATTTAGCATGGGCGATAAGTTGCCACAATGGTTGATATGGAATTGCTCTCTTACTGTGTAATCTTTGAAAATATAAAATTAAAAAAAAAAGAAGTAATTGTTCGTATGGTGCGGGCGTGTGGTCATATTATGGTCATATGGTGTGTTCCGACCCAAGTGATTATGACAGGTGGGTAAGAGGTCGACAAATGTGCCAATCGTGGAACAAGCTAGGATTGCAGGTTTTAGCCATCCAGTAAACGCCAGATAAAGGAACAAACAAGATTAGGTTTTAACAAAACTTCTATCATTAATTTTTTTATTTATAATTGAGGCAGGCTTATTACAAAATTTTCTTACCATCCCTCACTAATTTTAAAACTTCTACGGTTTTATGAAAATATAAAAGGCCTTCATGAAAACTGACCGCATAATTACTAGAAACAGTATTTTGAACAACTTTGTATAATAAAGTTTGTCTAAAATCTATCATTTAAATAGACATTTTTTTGGGCAATTTATAGTCTTTGATTCGTTTTTACATAATTTTTCATGAAAAGAAGTTCAAAAAATCTATTTAAACGAAAGATTTTGAAAAACTTTTTTTCATTAAGTTGTTCAAAATGATGTTTTCTAATAAACAATATGAACAGTTTTCAAAAATTTTATTATATTTTCATAAAATCTTGAAATTTTAAAATACGTTAAGGTACTTAGAAATTTTTATGGTAACAATAACCTCTCCTTTATAATTCAAAACAAAGTGGATAAAGTGCTTTTTTTCTATTCACTTTATGTATTCTTTGTTTTTTTTTTTTTTTTTTTTAAAATAAAACCGTGAGGGTGGACCAAGTAGTCTTATGACTTCTTGCCAAGCAAGAGGTCATAGGTTCAACTCTTACCACTCCCCCTCAAAGCCATCCCTATGAACTTTGTCCTGTAATTGCTCGATACATATGAGGCGGGAGGACTACATATGCTTAGGGGGATTAGTTAAGTACAAAACATCTGGAACCACTGAATTAAAAAAAATAAAAATAAAAATGTAGCTCCTTTAGATGTTTGTTAAAGGCAATGTCCCATTTTTTATTTATTATTCTTTAAATATTTCCTTTTGAAAGGGTTGCAAATGAATCAAGTCATTGGAGAAAAACTCACAAACAAGTTCGGTGATGACTCATTTAAATTTGATCGTTTACTAACGAGTTAAGTCAAAACAAATCAAAACTCAACTAAGGTCGGTGCATAACAAATTCTAACTCTAACTAAATAGCCATGCTTTTAAATGAGTCGAGTTATTGATAAAACCTTACCCTTACACTTAACCTTAACCTTAACCTCCTATAATTAAAAAAAAAAGGAAAAAAAGAAAAAAAAGGGCATTACTGTATTTTCCATAAGTTTAAATTAGTACTCCATCCGTTTCGATATAGGTGTCTTACTTTCCATTTTGGGATGTTTCAAAATAAGTGTCACATTCCAAAAGTTAAAAATTCTTTTTTAGTAATTTCCTAAAATACCCTTAAAAAGGTTTTTTTTTTCTTTTTATAATATTTTGCATACTTGAGGGTAAAATTGAAATTTCAAAATAAATATATTGATGTAAAAGCATTTAAAAAGATTTTTTTTAAAAACGTGTTTTTTCAAAGAGATACTTATTATAAAACAGAGGAAGTATCACTTATTTAACAAACGAGACAAATATCGTTAAACTATCGTACCATCAGTGAGTCGGATTTAAGTACTCTAAAGCTAAGCTTATTTTTATGACCTTATATAAACTTTTCCTTTGAGAGTAGAGGTTGAATTTATATATATATATATATATATATATATATATATGTATATTAATTAAAGTTGATGAATGTGTGAATGTTTTAGTATGTGCTGTTAAAAGTTGATGTTAGATAGATAGTGGGTCGGTGGTCCTTCCCCTTCCAAGTGGAAAAGATAAGGTTCACCGTCGATTTATTTAATTCAATGACAAAAAATAAAAATAAAGATACCATCTCGAAAGTCCAAACAAACCCCAAAATAAAACAAAATTATAGCACAAGAATAGATTAAATTAAAAAAAACTGTGTGTGCCTATGACACACCATTTTGCCAATTTGGTCAGCTGCATTATCGTTAGTGGCAGCAGCACCGTGCTGCCCATTTAGCTGTGCAACCGCAATAACTTCCAAAATCACACTTAAAGAAAAGGCACAAGAGAGCAGTATTAGGAGAATCTCAACCCCAATGCCCAGCCAAATTCCTCACTCTCAGCATCTCCTCCTCTCAGGATCCCTTTGCTCACCAAACCTCTCTCTCTCTCTAAACCACACTCACACACACACTCTCTCTCTATATCTATAAAACTCTCTGTCTCTCTCTCCTGCTTATGTTCAAATTGTTATTTCTAATGTGCAATTATTAGCACCCAAAAAGCTTAATTTTCTCTCTTTTAGCTCGCCTCTTAAACTTATTATTTCTGGGCTAAAATAGTACACAGAAAGCTCAGCTTTCTCTCTCTCTAAAATTTTTATCTTTTTTCATGTTTAGGATAAAATTAATAGAGGTGAGATAGAATTAGTGCCCAAAGGCCTGATTTTTTTGGGTCTTGACACCCATGGCTTCTTCCCTTTATTTTCCGGCGACTTCCGCCACCAGCGACACCGCTGGATTCTTACTTCCCGGCCGTCGCCACTGCCATCCGGCGGTTCAGTTGAGGACGACTCAGAGGTTCCGTGTTCGATCCTCTTTGGACACAAATGTTTCTGACATGAGCACTAACGGTAAAATTTCCCAAATAATCAGTTTTGTTTGTGATTTTGGTATATTTCACTTCCTGTGTTTTGATTGGAAATTTATGGTTTTTTTTTTTTTTTGGAATCTATAGTTGAATTTAGAGTATTTTTGGGCATGTATAGTTGAATTTAGCGTAAATTTGCGGTGAATTTGGAGGAATTTAGTGGGGTTTGTGGGAACTTTTGCATGGATGGTTCGTTTTTTAAAACATATTTATCTTAAATTTGCTTTATTTTTATTTTTCTTAATTTTCTCAGCAACCAAAGAGAGAATTTCAATCAGATTGAGTTGGAAAAAGTGGGGAAAGAAAGATTTGGAATTTCACCCATTAGTTTTATCTCAATTACTGTCCAATTCTATGTATTCTCAACACATCAGAACCAAAAAGGATCAAGACCCACATAGGGTAGGTTTCACTTTAGATGATAACCATCTTGATTTGATGATTTCAACTGTTTTGATGTAGGTTAGATCTTTTAGCTCTTTTCAATGGTGTAAAATTGTTCAAAAATGTTTCAGAATTTAGTACGCAAACAGAGAGAGAGGAAGAGATTGATACTACTTTGATGGAAAGCACTTAGCACCATTGTTTTTTTATGTAGCATTTGACTGTATAAATCCGATTGCTATAATGGGGCCATAAAAGAAAAATGGAGCTTTTTCCACTATTGATGGTATAGATTAGTCTTAGGATTTCATGAAAGGCCACAGTTTCTATTATTCAATATCATTGATATTGATGGCTGCATTTTCTATAACGGCCCCATTTATGGCCGTTGATGGCAGTTCAATTTCAATGGTATGTCCAAATGTACCCTTATATTTGCAGTTGTGTTAATATCAGGAAAAAAAGAAAGAAAGGAAGTGCATGTTCCTTTGTTCTGGGAATCATTTAATAATTTAAGTCATTGTGATGCTTCGCAATTATAGTTTTTTTTCTTTGTGCTTTTTATCTTTTCCCACAAATAAGATTAGAAATTTATTAGTTTGAGGTGCTCTTTTGGATTGCGCAATTCTTATGAATGCTTGGTTTACATGCCAGCTCCTAAGGGGTTGTTTCCACCAGAACCTGAACATTATAGGGGACCGAAGCTGAAAGTGGCTATCATTGGAGCTGGGCTTGCAGGCATGTCAACTGCAGTGGAGCTTTTGGATCAAGGCCATGAGGTTTGGCTCATCTTTTATGTAGCCTTGCTTATTCTGATGAGTTCATGCTTTATCTATTGGTTTACTGTTATGGTGTGTCCTGCTTTATTACTCCAATACCTGAACATATTGGCATTTCTTCTAAGATATTGATTAAAAAGCTGGTTTTGAACATGGATTATGGGAAGTGCATATCATAAATAGTCTTGGGCATTACTTTACTGGTTTATTTATTTGAATTCTTTGAATTAAATATGTTTCTGCCATGTTTCTTCCGTTTGGAATTTAACTTGGATGATTCTTATATTGTGTAGCTTGCATGTTTCTCAGCTGAAAGAAATTATTGACATAAATGTTTTGGTTTTTGCAGGTGGATATATACGAGTCAAGGTCTTTCATTGGTGGAAAAGTGGGTTCCTTTGTTGATAAACGTGGAAACCACATTGAAATGGGCCTGCATGTTTTTTTTGGTTGCTACAATAATCTTTTCCGTTTACTGAAAAAGGTGAATAAAACTTGATTCGTTGTAGTGGTATTACTTATTGGCAATTAGGTTTCTGGAATTTTTTGAAGATCAAATTCTTTTTTAAAACATGAGGACTTTGTGAGTCAAGAAATGTGGAATCGTCCATTGTGACTTGAAAAATATAGTTTTACAGAAAACTTGTGACACTTTATATGTAGTTTACATTAAATATTAGTTCCTGGGTGCGATGGTGTTTCAATTATTCGGTGTCAATAATGGTGTTCAGAAGACCATGGTGCAGTCATTGTTTTAATAAAATCTAAAGTTAGTTTTTCATAACTTGTGGCTGTTTTATTATCTAAATGTTAAGTGTATTTTATTTGTCGGGGAAATCATAAGTTCTGTTTTAAATGGTCAATACACCAGTTCATATGGCTGCTCTGTAGTTACCCCTGCTGATTTTCTGACTTGTTAAGAAAATTGAGCTGTCTGTAAAATCTATTTATAAATTGAAATTGAAATTCCCTATTCTTCTTCAAGACATAGGTCCTATTTTACATGGTCTCTGAATTTTTTTTCTTGGCTGTTTACTTAAACTCAGGTGGGTGCAGAACAAAATCTACTCGTGAAGGATCATACTCACACTTTTGTAAACAAAGGGAGTCAAATTGGTGGTAAGGTTTATTCTTTGATCTTATTTGATCAAATTTTATCATACAATACTTGTGTTTTTAGATTGATAATACTCTTACTCAATCTGTTGCCAAAATATCCTTTTTATTTTTTTTGGCTGTAAACATTATTGTACAAAATATCTGTTACATGAATGTCCATTTCAGTGTATATCATATGTGACTTGATTTTCCACTGCAGAACTTGATTTCCGGTTTCCAATCGGGGCACCATTACATGGAATTAATGCATTTTTTACTACAAATCAGCTTAAGGTAACATCTACTAGTATATATTCCCTACTGAACCAGTATGTTGTATATATTTCAATTTGTTAATGAGATCATCCCATGCCATGCAACAAGGATGCTCCATCAGCACACTTATGTCATGATTCATATTTCTTGAGGTTGTCATGCCGAATACGTCAAATCCGTGGATAGGACATCCTGCAGTGTCTTGGTTTTACAGCTCCCTTTCAATTTTTCCTCTAGTACTGTAATTTTACTGTTTTTGTCCACAAGAAAATGCATTTGTGCACAATTTGATAAGAAAAATATCAGCATCATTGATTCTGTATGTCTGATTCAACCATTGGTAATGACCATAACTGCAGCTCTCTCTCTCTCCATTTTTGGCTTATGATGGCTTTGTTGCTGATGATATATATCATTTCATTTGTTAACTTCAAAGAAATGACTTAAATCCTTCAAAATAAAATCCTTTTTTTAGAGTTTCCTCTCTCTAGGATCCTGATAGCCTGAGACTGTTGCCAAGATGAAAGGAGATTACTGGATTCTTTAGTATAAAGACAAAGTGATTTTCGTTTTGCAATTGTCCATAAGTTCAACTTTTCATGTGAGAGGACGAGTGTGAAAAGATTTCACATCTAGGCTGCTAGCCAAAATTTGAGAAAATGGGGTGATTTGTCATCTGATCAAAATTCTAAATCTATTACCTTAAGCTCTACTGTCCACTTTTCTAAAGCAAATATAATGTTTTTCTTTCTCTTCTCATAAGCGTTTTCTAAAAGCTGAACCAAATGGTGCTTAAGCTTCTATCTTTATTAGAATTTGCTTTTGATGTATTTTCTCTCATGTATGGTTCAAGTGCAGACTTATGATAAAGCAAGAAATGCTGTGGCTCTTGCCCTAAGTCCGGTTGTGCGGGCTCTTGTTGATCCAGAAGGAGCAATGAGGGTTATACGGAATTTGGATAGTGTAAGAATCATTACTTTTTATCTCATGCTGCGGGTATAGTGGTGGTTTGATTTTTAATTTTTTTTTTTTTTTTTTTTGGGGGATTGGGGTTTGGTTTGGGTTGTTATCATGGCCATTGGTGACCATTTATTTCATACTAAATAATTTTTTATTGTTCTAATTTTCTCATCAATTTCTTATGTAATGATGAACCTTTTTATAAGTTGGAGTTTTTAATTTGTCATTTATTTTCTTACAGATAAGCTTCTCCGATTGGTTCTTGTCTAAAGGTGGCACACGCACAAGTATCCAGAGAATGTGGGATCCTGTTGCTTATGCCCTTGGGTTTATTGACTGTGATAATATCAGTGCTCGCTGTATGCTCACCATATTCTCATTGTTTGCCACTAAGACAGAGGCTTCCTTACTTCGCATGCTTAAGGGTTCCCCAGATGTTTACTTGAGCGGCCCCATCAGAAAGTATATCATAGACAAAGGGGGCAGGTATGAATGTATATTAGAAACTTTACATGACCATGATGGGATAATGTTTTGTCACTTGTTGTTTGTTTTCTCATCTTATTATTGATTCTCTCTTCCTTTGGAATCTGTTTTGCTGCTAGAGCAGGTTCCATCTCAGGTGGGGATGCAGAGAGATACTTTATGATAGATCTGCTGATGGAGAAACATATGTCACTGGAATTGCCATGTCTAAAGTAAATTGCTTTCTGTGATCCTCTTTTGAGTTTCAGAAATTTAGCTTACAATAAATTCGAATTTTTATAAATTAATATATTCAGTAGTGTATGTTCATCTCAAAACCAGTAAAATTGCTCCGATGTCCAAAACAACTCGAGCTCAGCAGTTTTGTGTCCACAGCATCTGATACTATTTATCTAGTTTTTTATTAGAAATATGCCGCTATAGGTATATGCATTCCTGAATTGATTACAGGTTCTAGGATGAAGACGTTTTAGAAAGGAGAATATGAAAGATGTATTTAGTTTATTCCTTCTGGTATTAGACCAATTAGAAACCTTCTTGCTGGATGAACTTACATTCAGTCTGTTTAGAAACAAAAATTGTAGTTTTCTTTCTGTCAGATAGTGTATGTGTGTGTATAATTAGAAAGGAAAGTTTATAATCTAAATTTGTTTCATTATTGCATTTTCGAAGTCACTTAAAAATCTCACATTTTTTGCTATAATATTATAACTTATTAACCAAAATTTTTTCACTTTTTAAAAATAGTTACTCACAAAAATTAAAACTTAGAGAAAATTCTGATCTTTAATTTCGAAAACAGGTAAAAATAATTAAATGCTTGAGGTCATCTGCATCCTTCATCAAGGGCCCTATGAATAGTAAACATTTTTCTGTCTTTTTTATTTTTTATTTTTTGGGGGGGGGGGGGGGGTACAATGGTACATAGAAGAGTGAACAGTTGTTGACTAAATTCCTGATATAGTTTTTTTTTTTTTTTTTTCCTCTTAAAAACTTCAGGCTACTAGTAAGAAAACTGTGAAAGCTGATGCTTATGTTGCAGGTTTGTTGTCAATTCCTTCCCCATTATTTTTATTATTTGTCCATTTCGAGTGGATAAATTTTTATTTTCTAAACTCTTTCATTTGATGGCAGCATGTGACGTCCCCGGAATTAAAAGATTAGTTCCACCACAGTGGAGGGAATGGGAATTTTTTGATAATATCTATAAACTAGTTGGAGTGCCTGTTGTCACGGTGCAACTTAGATACAATGGCTGGGTAACAGAGTTACAGGATCTAGAACGGTCAAGGTGATCCTCTCATCATTGTGAAAATACTGGTGTGTGAAAGTGGTATGATTTTTGACTGTAAGGGCTAGGAATAATATCTCATGACCGATGGATATTGCTTGTTCAATTTATTTAGAAAACCTTCACATATTACCTACAGACTTACAATAAATGTCCACTTTGTGATGTAGGCAGTTGAGGCAAGCTGCAGGGTTAGATAATCTCCTTTATACCCCAGATGCAGATTTCTCTTGCTTTGCAGACTTAGCACTCACATCTCCAGAAGATTACTACATTGAGGGACAAGGTTCATTGCTCCAGTAAGAAACAATTTCTGCTTCAAATACTATGGTGTTTTTTTTTTTTTTTTTTTTTTTTTTTTTTTTTTTTTGAATGAACTAAGGATTATTATTAAAAGAAAAGAAAAGAAAAGAATACAACTAAATCACTGTAGAACTTCTCTTTAGTTCTTGTTTCATGCCTAGTTTAATTGCTTTATTCGATGGTTAGAGAGTAGCATGCAACTTATAAGTATGAGACCAGTTACGAGCGTCGATTGAAATTTATATTTGGGCTATTATTGTCACCATTATCATCATTACTGTAGTTTTGTTAAGGTTTGTATGCTGGTGTTCACCCTTTAGCCTTTTGTGTAATGTTAATATCAACCAATTAAACTATTAGAACTAGTTTATCTTATGAACTGAGGATGTTTTGCTCATTAACTTGGTTTTCTTCCCTTATTCTCTCAACTAATTAAACTATTAGAACTAGTTTATCTTACAAACCTGTGTTAATATGCTGATCTGAGGATGTTTTTCTCATTAACTTGGTTTTCTTCCCTTATTCTTTCTCAACATAGGTACCCTTCTGGCACCTGTGACTCCAACTGTACAGCCATTCGACTGTATACTATGCTATTAAACACCATCAAGCTTTCCAAAATTTCCATGAATTAATTTCTCTATGAGTGGCTAGTTTTAGCCCTAAATTGATTGACCTTGCAATCCCATTTCAATGCTTCCTGAATATATCTTAAATTTTTTCCTGGATAACCAGCATTTAGTCTGACATTGAATTATGATAACTTTTCTGCATGTATGTAATCTAGTTTGGAATTTCTTGCCATATTTGCATTAAAAAGTCTGCTTGATTTTATATTAACCTTCCTCTTTACTGAAATTTTTTCTTCTTTCAGATGTGTGCTTACACCAGGCGATCCCTACATGCCATTACCAAATGACGAGATCATAAAGAGAGTTTCAAAGCAGGTTAGTAGCTGCAGTGAAGACCTATTCATTCCTCAAAACATTCCTCATACTGACCAAGTATAATGGCAGAGGCAGAGGCAGATCCACGGCTGTGGACTCTGATATAGTTGATTAAGACTGGCACTTATGATGATTGTTACATCTTTTTCTTTTGCACATCTTACGTTGTTATCAAAATCATCGTCATTATATCTTATTATGGGTTCTTTTATCAGGTTTTGGCTTTGTTCCCATCTTCCCAAGGTTTAGAAGTTACTTGGTCATCGGTTGTCAAAATTGGGCAATCTTTATATCGTGAGGCACCTGGTAAAGATCCATTCAGACCTGATCAGAAGACACCTGTCAGAAATTTTTTCCTTGCCGGTTCATATACGAAGCAGGTGACTTGGCCTTGCATTAACATTTTTTTACTTATATATTTTATAGAATATGGGGGCCTTTTTCATGCCCGAGTTATTTAAATGTGCCTGTTTTTATATAATTTAATGGAAAAGAAATCAAATCATCTCTTTTTAGGTAAGCAAGAAGACCCTGTTTTCAGACAAAATTTTGAATACAGGCTGGTGAATGGTTCTAACCATGTCATTTTTATAAGAATGGGTCAAGAATGTTTTCAAACAAAATCTTGAAGGATAATTTGCCGGCCAATGATTCCCTGCCACATTTCCAGGGAACAGGAAGTTCCCGGTTTTCCATGAAAAAGAATTGATTAATGGATTGACTTTTAATCGGTTTTACATTGTGCAGGATTATATAGACAGTATGGAAGGGGCAACACTGTCCGGCAGGCAAGCTTCAGCTTATATATGTGATGCTGGGGAAGACTTAGTGACATTGAGGAAGAATCTCGCTGCCATGGAATCCCAAGAACTCATTCAAGCTGCTAATATCACTGATGAGTTGAGTCTTGTCTGATACAAAGCAATTCGTTTGTCGAGTGCTAAGCGAGTTGCCTCCGACCGCATAGATTTGGTTGCGGCTGTGATGAAAGTATGTATGTAATTTAATGAAATTAGATGAAAATATGATATGTTTAGTTCCAATTGTATCATGCAATCAAAGCCATTGATTGGCATTTATCAAATAATGTTCCAATCATAATATAGCTGTTTCTTGCACCATTTTCTTGCAAAATTCATTGGATTAGAGGAAGGGCATCGGCCATGGAGTACACATCCAGGATCCAGCATGGGATGCACCACAGGACCATCTTTTTGTCTGATTCCTCTGTTCGTCTTCACCCTGCTGCAGGCATTGGGTTTTTTTTTTTTTTTTCCTCTGTTTTATTTCATTAATACGGAGTAACTTTTACTATAGCGGTCCAAATTGACTTTCATTGACTTTGGCATGTTTATAGGGATCAATTAGTATTTTATGGTCTTAGAAACTTTCCATTTTTGGAAAATTCTCATTTTTTTTGTTGAAAATTTTTTTTTCTTTTTTTTTTTTTTTTCAAATTTGGTTTTTTATAAAATGCGCAAAATGCTATATATTCCAATTTTTGGATGCAACTATTTAAACTCGAATTTCAAAATTCAAATTTGTAATTATTATGTCGTCACATCATATGGAATGTTGAATTTGAATTTGTTTATTTTGGGACAAATAGAATTTTTCATGTTTACATAATTATGAATACATTTCCATGAGTCCATATTTGTATGTTACAATACATGAATGCTTGTCAACATATTCATATCTCGGGTATCTGTTTGTTCGTATTTTTATGACACATGGCGAAAAATGAATGAATGTGAAGAGGAGTTTCTTCACCCTAGGGTGGAGGAGACAAATAGTGTTCTCTTCTATTTACGCAGTGAAATTTGGCAACAAAGAAAAAATGGCAAAGTATGTCTGAAAAATCAAAAGTACTATTACCATTTAATTATTTCAAGTCCAGATGTTTCTTTAAAAATAAAGATAAAAAATAAAAAATAAATAAAAAAGCAGCAAAACACATATTTTATTAGAAAATACTCATTGACTTATGCACTAAAATGATGTGGGTGTCGATCAAATGGATCGGACGTTAGACCCATTTTATTAACCCATACCAGTGATCCATGCACTAATATTATCACTTGAAATGCAACAACAAACACCTGGCGAGCCGGCACACTAGAATCAAATGAACACCATTTGGCTCTACCGAGAGAGTGGAGGAGCTCCTCTTCACCTTCATTCATTTTTTGTCACGTGTGATAAATATTTTAGAAAATATGAATTTAAAAACATGAACAAACAAATATATGAATATAAACACGTGGACATCTATTCATGTTAATATAAACATGTAACACTCAAATATAAACTTACAAAAATATGCTCATAATTATATAAACATGGGAATGCATGCACACAATTAATTCTCCTTATTTATTTGGACAAGTAACAAAATATAGGTGGAAAGAGGGGAGGAGCTCCTCCACCTGTAGGGGTGTAAACGAGCCGAGCCAAGTTGAGTCTGAGTAGTAGACTACCCAAGCTCAGCTTTTTAAATTAACAAGTTCAAAGGTAAACTTGAGATTAGCTCATTCTACTAATGATCGAGCTTGAATGAACTTTTTATCGAGCCGAACTCAAATAGTACTTTTGGTAGGCTTTAAAATGATGCTTGAGTTTGGCTCATTTATCTCACAAGCGAATTCGAACGAGTTTTATATCGAGCCGATCTTGAGTTGAATCTGAGTAACTTGGTTTGTTTTACAGCCCTATCCACCCGTGATTGTAGGCATGTATTTTCTAAATCAAATTACAATCCTAAACCAACAACACAAAACAAAATCACTAATAAAAACCCTAAAAGCCAGGAACGAAAACAGCACACTAACCTAAAATTAACACAAAGACATTCTATATATATAAACAGCAACCAAAAACAGCTAGGATCATCAACCAATTAACAAACCTGACGAAATTGAATTATCCCCATATCAACCATATTTGAAGAAGGAATTTTTTTATTTTAATTAATTAATTTATTTATTAACCGGCTATATCTACTTTTAACAATAACAGAAGGAATTAATTTTGAGCCGTGAGTCTTCAACCAAATCCAACCATTTCTGAATTTATCCAATAACCACCCAACCCAAATATAAATACCCCTCTAGCCCTCTCCTCTCTCCCTCCACATCGACTCGTAGAGAGAGATGGGGAGAAATTATGGTGTGCTTGTGTGGTCCATTGTTGCTCTTCTAGTTGTGAGCCATGAGATCCATGACGTGCAAGCTGGTTTTAATTGCTGGAGTAGTTGCTTTAGTGATTGTAAGGATAGTAGCATCACTTGCGCTGGTTTTTGTACTACCCAATGTCTCTGTGCATTGGGTGGCAATGGCTGCGGCCTTGGTATATTTCTCTTCTTTGCCACTTTGAAAAACAACAACCCCACCAAAATAATTATATACACAAAACATATATGGCCTTTGTTTTGTTCAATTAAAACATGCATATGCCACGTATGATCATAATGCGTAATTGTGTAAAGTTTCGATTAAAGTTGGATCTATTCAACTGATTAACATTTAGGTCATGTTTGTTTAGATAGAATGAAATCACATTTCAATTCATTCCAAATAACGTATTTAGATGATGTAATTTAAATGGAATAGAAGTCAAACAATATGTTTGGACGGCCATTTTAAATCATTTTTCATTCCGGACTATTTCAAGCATAGAATCAGATTCTGTTCTCATCCATTTCTTTCTATTTCAACTAAACAAATATGGCCTTAAATCTTATGCCCACTGTTGTTATTGTTTCATAGATTTTTCCGTGGGTAAGGGGGCAGGAGGTCAGGCGGGAACACCAGCAGAAGCACCAATGCCATTATCCGCCCGCAAAGTCAAAACCTGAGAAATGGAGGACAAAAAAGGAAGGGGAAGAAGAAGAAAGATATCAAGAGCTGTCCTGCAATTCCTCATATTGTCTCTGGAACAGTATTGTCCAAGCACTTGCATGTTTAATAATATCTATATGCTAGCTTTCTCAGTATCCCTTCCTCTTTTCTCTCTCCAAAGAAATAAATATTCTTGTGTGAAGTATGAATTGATGTAATTTATCATCTGCGGCATGCTCCCGATGAATGAAATTTCATTTAACATGATGCATGTTTTATTTATTTATTTATTTTTGGTTCCTTGCTATAATCTGGGTCCCTTTTTTCTTGTGATCATGTCAATCCATTGATTTGGAATGGGCCACTACTCAATCCGGCAAACTGCTATTAAACCTTAGGTCATGTTTGTTTGGTTGGAATGGAATGAAATTACATTCCAATTCATTACAGGTAATTAAATAAGAATAGAATGAAATAGTAATAATGAATTGCAATGATATTCATTCTGAAGTATTTATTTTAATCTTATTCCATTTTATACTATTTTGAGCATGGAATTAGATTTTATTCCCAGATATTTCATTCCAACCAAACAAACAGGACCTTAAGGTGCTAACTGTTAAGTTCTTAATCGAAACCAATAACACGGTTTGATTTGTTGAGTTCGGTTTTTTCTTTTGCTCTTTTCTATTCTTTGTTCTTTCTCACCATCCCATGTTGCTTTCGGTGTTAAACACCTATACACAATGAAGAAATATGAATGTGATACCAGAAACTCTCGGCTTACTCCTGCACCACTGCTCCAAAGTGAAGGCCTTTCGACATGGTGCTTCCCTTCACGCTGTTGTCTTCAAGACGGGAATGCAATCTCATGTTTTCGTCTCCAACCACGTCCTCAACATGTATGCCAAGTGCGGCGATATCCCATTTGCCCGTCAAGTGTTCGATGGAATGTCTGAAAGAAACCTTGTGACTTGGTCGGCTATGATTTCCGGGTATGACCAGGGAGGAGAGCCTCTATTGGCAATTGACCTGTTTTCTCAAATGCGGCTCATACCCAATGAATACGTCTACGCTAGTGCTATTAGCGCCTGTGCGGCCGTCTTGGCGCTGACGCAGGGGCAACAGATTCATGCCCAGTCATTGAAATTTGGGTTTTCATCCATCTCTTTTGTTTCCAACTCGCTTATCTCGATGTACATGAAATGCGGTCGTTGTAGTGATGCCTTGACAGTCTATGCCAGCACGGCAGAGCCGAATTCTGTCTCTTATAATGCGCTAATTGCCGGGTTTGTGGAAAACCAGCAGCCGGAAAGAGGGTTTGAGGTGTTCAAACTTATGTGCCAACAAGGTCTTGTCCCGGACCGTTTTGCTTTTGTAGGATTGTTGGGGATTTGCACCACATCAGATTATTTGCAGAGAGGAATGGAATTGCATTGCCAAGCAGTTAAGCTTGATCTTGACTGTACCCCTTTTATTGGCAATGTGATAATAACAATGTACGCGAAGTTCAATATGATTGAAGAAGCGGAGAAGGCATTCAGATTGATCGAAGAGAAAGATGCCATTTCATGGAACACCCTTATCGCTGCTTGTTCTCATTGTGTCGATCACGTAAAGGGTTTGAGATTTTTCAGAGAGATGTTGACAAGGGAAATTGGTGTTACACCTGATGACTTCACTTTTGCCAGTGCGCTTGCTGCTTGTGCAGGCCTTGCTTCAATGCGCCATGGCAAGCAGATTCATGCTCATCTAATCAGAACAAGGCTGTATCAGGATGTTGGCGTTGGTAATGCCCTTGTGAACATGTATGCTAAATGCGGTTGCATTGGATATGCATATGATGTATTCAACAAAATGGTGCATCACAACCTTGTTTCATGGAACACCATCATTGTTGGATTTGGAAATCATGGGCTTGGCGAAAGAGCCCTAGAACTCTTCGAGCAGATGAAGGCAAATGGGGTAAACCCAGATTCTCTCACGTTTGTTGGACTTCTAGTGGCTTGCAACCATGCAGGGTTAGTGGACAAGGGCCAAGGTTTATTCAATTCTATGGAAGAAACTTACGGGATTGTCCCTGACATAGAACATTTCTCTGCGCTTATCGATTTGTTGGGACGGGCTGGGAGATTAATCGAGGCAGAAGAGTACATGAGGAAATTTCCTTTTGGGCATGATCCGGTTGTTATTGGGAGCTTGCTTTCTGCGTGTCGGCTACATGGGGATGTTGTGATTGGGGAACGTCTGGCTAGAAGGCTTCTGAAACTTAAGCCTGTGACTACCTCCCCCTATGTTTTGTTGTCAAACTTGTATGCCTCAGATGGGATGTGGGGTAGTGTTGCAGAGGCAAGGAAGATGTTAAAGGGTAGTGGATTGAAGAAAGAACCTGGCTATAGCCTGATTGAAGTGAAGGGATCTGTTGAGAAGTTTACGATAGCAGATTTTTCTCATTCAAGGATCGAAGAGATAAAGGACATACTCAAAACTTTTGAATTGGGCAATGGGTGAAGTTTCTCTGTAGCATTAACTTAGTTGCTTCAGAAAAGGAATCATCTTTGGCCTTATGGGCATCTGAGCTTTAGCTGTTCCATGGTCTTCTTCATTGGCCTGCATTTGTATCCATGGTCTTCTTCATTGGCCTGCATTTGTTTCAAATAAATGCGCCGCAGAGAATGTCCCAGAAGTGTCGTAAAGCCACTGGATGGGTATGCCTGAGCTGAGATTGTTCCTTTCCCCCCAATTTTGTTAATTATGTTTCTTTATGTAGTGTAGATTATTTATAGTAATTTCAAGTATGAACTTAACCTTTTCCCTAGTATTCTAGTGGTCTTATTGTGATTAGGCATTTTGTATTCTTTCCTCTGCTGAGTATAAACTTATTCGAGGCTTCAGCCAAAAAAAAAAAAACTTATTCGAGGCCTGATTTTTTTTTCCCCTCTTCTTTTGGGAACAAAATAACTAGAAGCAAATTAGTAACAATCCATCAACTTGTTCGATATGTTCAGCCTAAACCTCATTGCAAGGGGACTCAGCAGTCAGCAAGGATATCAAAAGACCAAAAGGTCACCACAGGTGGTGAACTAGCCCTGCCAGATTTGAGAGCTCACAACTTGCCATAAGGGGTTGCGTTGAGAATACCATTTGATCAATAGGTCATTATTTCCAGATTTCTAAATTACTAGGGAGCCTTTTCTTCTATATATCTTAGGGGTGCTCACTCACCCGCTAGACCCGCAAAAACCGCCCAATCTGACCCAACCGGAAGGCATTGGGCAGTTTCAACCGATAGGGTGGGCGGGTAGCAGTTTAGAATTTTATTTTTTTGCGGTTTCATGGGTGGTTGCGGTTTTGAAATATAAAAACCAACTAAAACCCACCCGCCCGCATATTTTTATACTTTATTAGATTATACACGTGGCAGTGTCTCATTGGTTCTTCATATTACATTGGACACATGGAAAATGGAGGATGGCCTTATCTCTTACCGATATTGAATCAGTTTTTTGCATTGTGAAGTCTTTTATCTTTTTGTTTTTATACTTATGCTTGTTTAATTTTATTTTTTTCCCAAGTTAATAGTTATTTTGTAATTTGTATGGCTTGTTTTGACCAAAACAATATTTATAATAATTGAAATACAGTATGAAAGCCCTCAAAAATTCAAAATAGAATGGATGGATTTTTAAAAAGTAAAATAAGGCCTAGATAAACTTAAATCCGCCAATCCGCCCGCAACCCACCCACCAATCCGCATGGTTTGTGGGTTAAAACCGCCCAATCATGTGAGCGGATGTGGGTGAGAATTTAGTTCACCCGATAAATTGTGGGTGGGTTACGGATGAACCCCAAAAATTCAAAATAGAATGGATGGATTTTTAAAAAGTAAAACAAGGCCTAGATAAACTTAAATCCGCCAATCCGCCCGCAACCCACCCACCAATCCGCATGGTTTGTGGGTTAAAACCGCCCAATCATGTGAGCGGATGTGGGTGAGAATTTAGTTCACCCGATAAATTGTGGGTGGGTTACGGATGAACCCCAAACCCGACCCAAACCAACCCGTGAGCACCTTATTATATCTAGATGAAGGGAAAATATGGCTTAAAAAAATGAGACGAAACAAAGTAAAATCTGTCGAAAGACACTAAGAATTGCTGCCGACTGGAGAAATCACCCAACCATAAAAAAATACTCCCTCATCTTGGTTTCCCTTGGTCAGTTTATCTATAACTAGACTATCAGATCTTCGAACATATTTGAGTCCTGTGCATGGAATGGATCTAATGTTATGAAGCACTCTCCCAGAACTATCCTGACTTCGCATTAACCTTTAAGCAATGTTGGATGATTAAGCTAATTAAGGACTGGAGTCAATATCCAGTCCGCTTATCCCATGGACGGCTCAGGCCATATGACTACATTCTCAGATATCCATGTCTTCCAAATAGGATATGCAATCTAACTTATCCATTTACCCAGGCACGGCTTCCGCATAAGAAAAATAATTACAAGGGGCTTGATTTGAGAGATCAAACAAGACCATCGTATCCCAACATAGACACAGGGTGTTAGACAAGGAAACCCCCAAAATCTAGACACATGGACCTAATGACATATGTTCTTGAAATAAACCTATCATGTGGGGAAAAAAAAAAAATTTAGACCATGAATTTATTCAAGCACAGACATACAAGGGTTGTGCCAACAAAGGGGTCAGTTTAAGTTTTGCTAGGTCCATCAGTATCCAATCAGAGCATTGGTTCACAATACATGAGAATCAGCATAACCCTATCAATGCCGCTATCAATTTTTAATTTTCCAACAATAGAACAGCCAAAACAATGGTAACATGCAACCACCAAAACAAACAAATAATAAAGTGATATCATATACCTGACAAAATAAATAAATAAATATGGTGATATCATTTTATATCAAAGAACAGCTCAACTAAACAAAAGAAAATAGTGGTAACCACATCAACATCATCAACACATCACCCATTTTATTCAAACACTAGCGCGTTTAATGTACATACTCATTAATGTCTTAACAGAGACCCACATCTCAATTCCTTCTCAATAGCAGCACAAGGAACACCACGACCTTCTTCAAATAACTCACTGTCATCAACATATTTTACATTGCCAACATCTCCATCCGACTCCACATCCTCAAAATACTTCACTCTGCAACAAAATAGTAGTATCATATTACATCAAAATCACTAGCTAAACTAAACAGCATAAGCAGAAGCACTGCATCAACAGCACGAAAACATTGAATACACCGCTTACATTATACAAAGACAAGTCTATTCATGACAAATATTTAAATTTTCATAATACAAAGACAAGTCTATTCATGACAAATACTTAAATTTTCATAAAGACCCACTGGCCCATTCCTTCTCAATAGCAAATTTGAAAGCAAATTAATTAATCACATATGCTTTTTCAAAACATAAAAAGCATTCTTATAAGCTAAACAACTTTTTACTTAATTCTTACCATAATAATGACATAATAGTATCATATTAAATTCAAAACAGCAGCTAATCTACGCAGCATAAGCAGAGTAGTACAACTTCAGCGTCGTGAAAACATCAAACACACCTCTTACATTTATATTCAAGGACAACTCATTCATCACAAGGACTCGGTTTTTGTTTCACATTGTTGATTCCTTCTCAATAGCATCCTTAGCAGCATCAAGATCTTCATCAAAAAACATATCCCATTGCCCATCCCACGTAATGAAAAACTCTGTATCCTCAAAATACTTCACTCTATGCACATCCCCCGCCGGCGTAAACAAGTAATCACCGACATCCAGATCGTATTTCTCACTCTTACTTAAATTCCACACTCTTTTACTCCCTTTCAACACCACCAAATCGTGGCCGAACGTATGGTGATGCGCCGGCTCCACACTACCCGCCGTGAACCTCACTATCGCCGACGTTGGACTCTCCCTCACTATCTTCATCGACCCACCTGGGATCATCTCGATTGTTTCAAATTCTCTGTTCTTTGCTATACAACATAGAGCACATGAATCAGAGGGTTTTGGGTCTTTAGACGATTCAGGTCCGATTTTCGACATTTCGGTGACTGAATTGTCAAGAAAAGACTCGATTTCTTCGGGCCAAGGCTTGAATTCGGAGGCGGGACAAGGGGATTTGAAGGGGGTATTGAGCCAGGTGTTGAGAATTTCGATTGCCGATTCAGGCGATGTAGACATACCGGAGACGGCAAGGACGTTGGAGTTGTTGATGGACCGGGCGTTCTGTGCTTCGCCGGAGTTGAGGCAGGTGGCAGCGAAGACACCGGGGAATTTGTTGGCGAATATTCCGACGCCGACGCCGGTACCGCAGGCGACGAGGCCGCGGGTTTCGTTGGTGGGAGTGGTGGAGGAGGAGCTGACTCGGCGGCCGACTTCGGCGGCGATGGTGTAGTAGGAGGAGGTGCCGAGATCTTCGACGTCGATGTTGAGGGAGCGAAGGTGGGAGACGAGGGTGTCTTTGAGGGTGCAGCCGAAGGAGTCGGCACCGGCGATGATTTTAAGAGGACGGGTTGAGGGTGGCGCCGCCATGGTGGTGGTGGTGGTGGTGATGATGGTGGAAAGGTTGGTGGTGGGGATCGGAGTGGAGTGGTGTGAGCTGATGTTGAGGGAGCGAATGTGGGAGGATTGAATAATGTTCTTGTCTAAGTGGCTTATTTTATAAAAATTTTATTCCTTATTCCAATTATCACATCATTTAAACAAAAAGAATTAAACAGAAATTTTGGACGATATAACATAAAATGTAATTAAATTATTAAAATATTCATTTAATGCATGTGTTACTTTTTTTTTAATAGAATATACAGCAATACACACATTACAAGTGAGTTAATTAAGATCTGAGAAATTATTGTATTGAGTTGTCATTCTTGGAGAGCAAACTTGTAATATGTGTTTTTAAATAAATATTTTGGTAATCTTCTACACTCTTCTTTCCTTATAATGCCCATGGGGAATAGATTAGAGTGTGACTTTTCCACTATATTTTATAGTTATCAATATGCAAGTCCTAACCTATAAAGAATTAATAATTTTAGTCATAATCATATAAGTATATAACCATCACTATAGCGTGTATAGGACATTTTTTCAGAAATCCCAAAAGGGTTTTTTTTTTAAAGTAGAAGTCATTTTAATAATTTTTTGGTGAGTTATTTAAATTGTCCTTCAAACAAAAAAGATTTACTTCAAAAGGCAATAGTAGTAGCATTTGCAAAAAAAATAAAAAAATAAAAAAAAAAATAATTCTTATATATGTCATAGGATGTCCGGCTCGGCCTATATTACATAACCAACCAATAGAAATACTCCAACACTCCACCTTTGTCATATATTCCATACATCACACTAGATAGATATCATATTCATGGAATACGATTCACTTTCAAGATGCCTTGGTGGTGAAATGGTAGACACGCGAGACTCAAAATCTCGTGCTAAAGAGCGTGGAGGTTCGAGTCCTCTTCAAGGCATAATATTGAGAATGCTCATTGAATTGGAATTAAGTTCAGCACCCCCCGAGTACATGCTTCAACAGGAATCACACAAAAATAAATTGATACAAAAGAAATCTCTGGTAAAATGCCCACTCGCAAGCCAACAGATAAAGTACATTATACAGTCCGGATTGGTGACTTACCATCATAATACCCATTTTGCTAAAACGTACATTTAATGAATTTTTTTATATTTTTATATTTTATTAAACTCTCATGTAATATATAAATAAATTAATTAATTAATTAAAAAAAAGGAAGAAGAAGAAGAAGAAAGTAAACTCTCCTAAAATCTCGGACAACCCAACATTTTTTATTTTTTTTTTATATTTTTTTTCTCCGGTGTGAAATGAACTAACATCTATTGATAATTCTAGGTCGAGATTTCACAAAAAAAGCTTATCACATAAATATTTTTCTGAAATTTTTTATTTTTATTTTTATTTTTAAGAGCACACGACAATTTTCATATGTAATAAAAATTCTCGCTGATGGGTCTAACTAAATATTTTGTTTCACATCTAATATCTCTCTATCAACCATGTATAACAGGTTACGAACTTTTAATTGAGAAACAATCACTGGAAGCCGGACCCTGACTAACCTACTTTGTCTTACAACCTTATTTTGGAATTTAAAGGCACCTTTATGTTATTATTATTTATTTTTTTCCCTTAATCCAAAATGTGCTTTTAATATTAAAAATAAATCCTTTTTTTTTTTATATGGAAATTTTTTTTTTTTTGATAAACATATCGAATTTTGTGACATGGCAAGTTGTTGTTGCATTGATGAAAACTCCTGCTGCAGAGGAGCTAAACTCCATTATCCACCATCCTCCTCCCAGAGGAGAGGAAGAGATATACTATTACCGTGCGGCAAATGGCGGGAATCTGCAGCTACGCACGAACTTGTCCAGCCATACACCCTCAGGTAAGATTCTCTTCAAAAATTCAATTTTCCATCACCAAATCGAACAAATTTATCTTTTGTCAACAATTGATTCTCTCTGGTATGTCCGTTACTCTATACTTAGCAGAGAATCCATGGTGTCCGATGCTGCTCAAATGCACCGGATAACAAGAGACAAACGCCACAGCTCTTGAAAATCGCTGTTAGCGGAGTTACGGAGCTTCTCAGGCTTTTCTCCTCCTCCACCAAAAGCAAGTAATGTTTCTATTCTCTGTTTGGTTGCTTGGAAAATGTGGAAAAGAGAAATACAAAAAGGGTAGCATGCAATTTGAGTTTGGACTGTTTGAATTGATTCTTTGGAAAAGCAGGCGATGCCTGCTTTTTCGAGGAATTTAAAAGGGTCAAGTTGTAAGAGGAACTTCCGAGGAGTTTTTAGCATGTTTGGTTTTTGAAAAAGAGAAAAGAAAAGGAAAAAAGAAAAAAGAAAAAAAATAGAAATGTATTTTCAAACATGTGTTCTACACTATTTTCTATTGTTTGCAACCTCGCAGTAAGAAAACTGTATTCGGAGCACAGAATCAAACAGGCCCTTACATTTCCAAGCCTGTATTATAAAAAATATATTTAATTTGAAAGAAGATTGCTTTAGATTGGGCACTTATCATAATCTAAGAAGCATGGACACGGACACAGCAACATAGCAAATCCTTAAATCACAATGGGAGCTCTACATTAATAAAATAAAAAAAATGTATTTTTTATACATATATTATATTCTTTCAAAATGAATCCTTTTGTATTGTTTTTGGAAACCCTAGTTGAGTTGTTCATAGAGGAGATAGGACAAAAAGGAAAAAAGGAAAAAGAAGAAGATTAGAAGAATGAATAAGGAGGCGTAAGAGAGAAGTATTATGTTGGAGGAGTGTCGTTTCTGTCTGACATTGCCACGGCACTCCGCACCTAGAAAGAATTGTCCATGCTTTTTAGATCATAGTATTCAATTCTTGCAATATGATCACAAGACTGTATTTTGGTCAATTTTATTATTGTGTTTCATGGACACAATAATATTATTTCTAAACATTCACAAAGTAACTTGATGTGTTCCATTTGTGATTGCAAGTAGTTGGAGAAAAAGTAATTTTAAAGGATATGTGCTGTAATTAGGCCATTGAAGTTATTCTTCATCAGAATTGCTTTTAGAACTACTTCACATTATAAATCCCCCTTAAAGGCTAGAGTGTTAGTGTAATTTGATTTCTTTTCCTTTATATTATTTCTTTCGTGTTTTCTCTATGTTATGCAGATCGGACGTGGTGAGTTACAAACAGAGTGATGGATTTTCAGTTTCTGGCATTGGTGATGTTCTCATGATCCTCAAATCAGATTATGAGAATGCTTACTTTGTTACAGGTACCTTGTTGAATCTTTCATCCTTATTTTCCTTTATTTTTCCTTTTCTTTTTGTAGGATGAGACGATGATTACATATGTGTTGAGTGGATGAAGAGGAAGAACTATATTGACCATAAACTAATTGCAATACAAAAAAGTGAGGCAACCAATTTTCCAAGCATAAAATATCAGGGAAAAGGAGTTCTAGAATTGTCCTTCCTAATGGTTATGATGGAATGAAACTACAACCAGGGTGGCCTAGTAGTGTCATCTGGTGTCCTGGTAAACTTGCATTAGATCTTGGCTAATGACAGCTCGATCTAGCTGTGTTATTGCCAATTGGCAAAGCATAGTGACCAGGACACTTTTCCTTAAAGACCTCTGTCTAGGTTTCGCGTTTCGCGTTTTGCACTAGCACTGATGCTCCCATCCTTGCTGGTAGTTGAATTATCAAAGAGGGAGTTGCTCTGATCCCTTTTTGAACCTAATTTGGTCAATGATAAGTGGTGTAAATGTCTAAGATAATTAAGGGTACCATAATAAACTTCTCTTGAGCAAACATTAACACTTCTGATGGTCAGACTGGATCATAAACGTGAACAATATTTCAATGACATACGTCTTAAATTTTATAACTGTTTGCTATATTTATAGGCCAGTATTGTGCTTTTTAAGTTCAAGATGCCGCATGACTATGACTTGTAGGATACTTCTTCCTATTGTTGATTGGTCCCGGTATCTTGTCCTCCATCATGAGTTTGAAGTTACTTAAAAACAACTACGTAGTCATCATGAGAGAAGAGTGCATGCTGGAATGAGATTTTCCTTGTGTTTCTATGTGAATGAAAGGATTACCTAAAATTTAGATGGTATGTTGTTAGCCGATGTGAACTAATACTATTATTTTCATTTGGTATAGGTAATTTCACTTCAGAAATTTATGCTGAAGACTGTGTCTTTGAAGATCCAACCATAAAATTCCGTGGTAACAAGAATCTTGTTGATAATTCATATTTAGCATTTTCTCAGTTGCTGATAATGAATAAATATACATTCTCATGGTGTATGTGTGTACATCATATCAATTAGTGATGATTAGTATACTAATTGATTAGTCTATGAGTAGATCTGATTAGCTTCTGCTTAAAATTTTTAGGATATTTGAATATTGCCATCTTGCTAAGTTGGTAAAGTTTGTAGTAGGTTGTAACCAGATCTGGGTCAAAGTCTCCTCCTGAGCTTGAACACTGTCTACACCTCATTGCCCTTCAAATAAAAAAGCAAACAGGAAAAGAGAATAATTCGTTTTCTTCTACACTGTTTAATACTTCTTTCATGCGTTTCAATATTTGTTTGTGTTCATATTTTCAGCATGGAATCAGAACTCATAAATGTAAGCAAATTCTAATAATTTCCTAGTGATCTCATGTTTCTGGTCCTTCTGGATGATTGTGACTATTTCCATGCAAATATGCTTGCTCAAGTCAGTAAATTGCACACAGAGACGACAATTGCATCATCTCATGTAAATTTAAGACACTCTTTGGGCAAACTGATGAAAATAATTAATTTACATCAGTTTGGAAGTGTTGGATATACGATGTGATATTGGAAGAGTGTTGATGATATGTTACACTCTAGTGCAATGTGTGTTAGAAATGTTATTTTAATAAATAATGAACTAGTGATTATATATTAAAAAGTTTAATTTGGATTAGTTATTATTATTTAGTGAATGAAAGAAATTTTTTTGTATTATATTTATATACATTATATAAATCATTTGAACCCCATTTAATTCGTGTTAATTTTGGCATTAAAATTCTGTACTTAGTTATTATTATGTTATGTTAATCATAGATTTCTTGGGCCACTATATGGGTGATCATTGTGGTCAATTTGATTGTCTGTGAGTTGAATTTTGTTGGATGTAAAATGTATATAGCTTGAAAACTAATGGGAAGAAATAGATTTAGAGATCTCTATTTATGAAATCTCTAGTGCACCATTGATCATACTTAATAACGCGTCCCCCTGTCAGTATTTCAATAATTTTTTCACATGCCTTTTGTAAATCTTGTTCGAATAGGCCCAAAAATTCTCTTCTACACTAAACACAGGTGGCAACAGTTTCTTCATGGAATCTACTGAAATGTCCAAAATTTCTCTGAGGAACATTGTGAATCAGAGGATACTAGGATAGACTTTTGAGATATAAGACTAGCTAACTATACTTTGTTTCATTATATATAGTTTATCCTGTCCTTGCCTCTTTTTCATGCTGTTTTTAAATTATATTTTGGCCACATGCCCAAATAGGTCTAACTACATTGGTACCTCTCTCTCTCTCTCTCTCTCTCTCTCTCTCCCCCACATGGTTTATGACATTTGAAGGGAGTAACCAAAGATTTCCAATGTGCTCAAGAAAATATTAGAGATGAACTAATTGTTATGGTCTTTGGCTGTTCAGGTAAGGAGTTGTATTCACGCAATTTGAAATTGCTTGTACCCTTCTTTGACCGCCCATCAATTGGATTGCAAAATATTGAGAAGGTACTTTATCTATGTATTGAATTTGATTTCAATATACACAAAAGAACTTGCTATCCACATAAACCAAATTGATTTGTTGTTGGATTTATAACTTGTGGTTAAACAGGCAACCTTGTTTGAGAAAAACGATGACAATTTTGTATTTTAGCCATGATCTTGTCTTGGCAAGGAGTAAGTTCACTCTTCTGAGATTCCATAAAAAACATGGAAAGGGAAAATGGGTGGGTGTTTACATGATATTCAGGGGTATTTGGAAGGGAAAAAAATGAGAACGCTTTCAGGGTGATAGAGAATTTGAGTTACGGAAATTATTGTTCTTTTTGACCCTCAGGGCTTTCCTGTAGGGCATCTTATGATAAAAATTCAGTTTCATAGAGCTGAATAAGTGGGTGGAAGTGAAATAACAACAGACATCTATGATCTATCAGAGGTTTCCCTTGTCTCACACAGCCTTCCATGAGTCAAACATCGTTCCCTGGTCTTTGAAACTACTGAGAACCCTCAATCTTCGAATGGAGTTTGATTCAGTTACAGTTATTAGCAAAAGGTCTTCTATAGCTTAAGAATCGACTTTCATCACACGTTGAAATACCCAATGCAGCATTTAAGGTTTGCTGCACATCTTGAGGTGGGTTAGAACTCATCAGATTTACCGGATCAGTAATGAATATGGAAGGCACCTCAATTATCTTCTTGTTTTTGTTGTTCCTGTGAAAAGGATTTTGTCAAGGTCCATGCTCCTTGATCTTATATGGGAGTACATGGTGTATGAGTCAAGGTCCATGGGCTCTCTGGTATCACATCTTTTGCGTAATTTTTTGTATATCTCTTCTTGTTAATAAATTGAATTTACCCATTAAAAGTTCTGTTGTTGTTAGTTTTATTACATGATAAAGTGATTTTACTTGCAGGGTATCAAATCTGAAACAAATTTGATAAAGTGATTTTATATGCAGGGTATCAAATCTGAAACAAATTTTGTGTTGGCAAGATGGAAACTAAGGTACTTAACTTGGTTTACTGTCTTGTTTTCTGTTTAAGGTCAGCTTATCTGAAGTCATATTTTCGCCCTGCCTTTTAGGTTGTATGTACAGACAAATTGCTGTTGTATTTTCATATGTGCAATTTTATTAACTATGCTACTGGTGGATAAAATCATCTAAGTTGGCTACTTCCATGTCTCCCAAAGAGATGGGTGTGTTTGCATGCATGTGTGTGTGTTTGTTTTCCCCTCTGTAAGTTAGCTGTTTCTCTCAACCAAATTTGCTTCAGGGGGAGACTTATTGGCTTATTAATCTAGAATTCTAAACTTTTCCTATTGAAGAGTCAATATCTGGCAGAAAAATTTCAGATGATTTTTTTTCCTAACTAGATATATGACTTTTTTTTCTTCAAGTCTTTTAGTTTTGCCTTATTTGAAAGTCACTGGTTCCTAACAAAATATCATTTTGGCTATCAAAAGTAATACTGGGACATATATGACATTCTAGTTGACTGCTTTTCAATTATAATGCACACTGGAGTTTCATTTGAACTTCCTCTGTGGTTTTTCATTAACAAGGAAGCCAGGATGCAGATTGTTTTTGCACAAAGTAGTTGATACATGAGCATCTTTCTGGTGTATCATAATGTCTCTGGTCTTCCAAGTCACTAGCCAATGCATATGCATATCACTATTAAGGAGGTTGAGGAGTCCTTGTCTATGGCACACCTCGCCACTAGAGTGCATGTCCCAGCCATGGATTTCTTTTGACAAAGAAAATTGTTCTACAGCAACCATGTGATCTATTATAAAGAAATATCTCCAATTGCTTTGCTGTTACTTGTTTTTTTTTCCATAGACAACTAATTTTTCTCAGTTTTATGGTGTTATAAAGTTAGAAAAGTGCTATCCATTTGATTATATGTGATGTTTAGTACTCTTGTTTGCTGCCTACTGCAGGACTATATTGATTAATGTTTCAACTTGTTTCATCTGATCTGCAGGACCTACCTCAAACTTCCATGGAGACCTCTCATTTCCATCGATGGAAGTACAGTCTATGAATTAGATAAAGAGTTTAAAGTGAGGAAAAAAACTCTTTTGTTGTTTGCTTCAAAATTTATCTTTGAAGATTTTCTGTGATACTATGACTGCCACTATTTATGGGTGCTTGCCACTATTCAATATTCATTGACAGATAGTTAGGCATGCTGAGAGTTGGAATGTCTCTGCTCTTGAAGCAGTTGGCCAGATATTCACCCCTAGTTCTGGAAGGCCTGGTGATTGAGTGTAGTGTGTCCCAGATATCTGAAGAGCTCAGCCAGCAGCTGCCAATTTGAATTGCACGGTATAATTACTGTACATTTATTTCATCTAACCATTTGAAATTCTAACTTCTCACCTCATTATTTGTAATTTTCAAGCCAAGCACCACAATCTTGTTATAATAACTACTAAGAAGTAAGAACAAGCTTATATGTTAATTTTAATTTACAAAGATAACTGGCTAACAAAATTTATTGCCTTTTTACTGTATAGTGATATCTAGTGTATCTATGTGTGTTTGTTGGACCTTAAGGACCAAAAACTTAATAAATCAGAAATGAAAACAAAATAAATTAAGGATAAATTGCATTGAAACCCCCCCCCCCCCCCCAAAAAAAAAAAAATACCATAGGTCCAGTTTGACAACACCCCACCCCCTCCCCTTCACGGCCCGCTGGAACTTTCTAACTGAACAAATAACCCCTAAACTATTAAATTGTGACACTTTTTGAGAGTCAAGAGATGCAATTTTAAAATGTGCAATGACATATGATCTGGTTATAGTAAACGAATGCTTAAAAGAGAGAGAGAAACATTGGAACATTAAAACTGGAACAGCATAAAATGCTTGTGACGCAAGCACGTACATATGATCTTCTAACAGCAAACAAGTTATTTTTTTTAGATCTTGTCATTTCACGTTATTCTTTCTAGATCTTGTCATTCTTATAAATCCTCCAGTCCTAATACCTTCAAACCAAGTAAAAGCGAAACTGGATGATTCCATCTCCATGGGATGTCCAAGTGCCGCTAACTCTCAGAATCAAGACTGTAGATTGAATCTTAATTGTTTTAGAGATCATTCATGCATTTTTTACTTTTATTTTTATTTTAAGTTTTTGCAGTATGTGGGTGGGGATTGTAGATTCAGTGTTCCCTATAACAAGAATGGTGCAATCATTTAATTTGGAATTTAAGGATTAAAACTGCTATCTATGCTTAGCGATTTGCCTTTGAACCTCAAAAGGTTTTAAAGCCTTTCCTTTCATCTGTCATCATGTTAAAAGCTCCCGTGTGGCCATGTGCATGAACTCAAGAAGCAGATCGACAGATAAACGTGAAGTGAAGAATTTCGTTCAACAAACCCCAGGAATTCATTCAATGGGTATGATAAGAAATGGGGCAAAAAAAGGAAGCAAGTAAAGTTGTGGTTAACTTACCGTGGTTTGCATAGGTTGAAATCTAGTGGCTATGTAAGTATGTAGCCCCATCTCGTATATATCCATGTAGACCCCTTCTCACTTCTGGATAGTTGTTGGTTGTATGGATGCAGATTTTTTATATTATTTATTTATATATTTTTGGGTATGATATGCATGCAGATTAATTATCACATGCACTCTTGTAGTAAAATATTTTATTGTGAAATGTGTTGCTATTAGAACTGTTTTCTCCATAATGTTGTTTCCATCAAAATTTGAAAGCTATAGATGTACATTACAGACATAGTTTTCTTATTTTTGTTTTTCTAATCACTTTTGACACTTTTTAGCATAACATTATTTTCTTAGCAAACGCGACACCTGACAACATATACCTCATTTTGCATTTCTTGTCAAAAACACCTCTAGGCTCTGTTTGGATTTTGTAAAGCATGGGGGAAAAGAGAGAGTTGGGGGCAGCTGAGAATGGCATATTAAATGGATTCCATTTTGAGGCATTTTTAAGTCTTTTCTTTATGCTTTCGTAGAACCAAATGGAGGCCTAAAGTTCTATGAACCACAAACAGTGGGCTGCTGTTTAAAAAACCAGGGGTTGAGGATAGGTTCCCATCCTTTTTCATTCACATTGGTCCCACCAATTTTTTATGGCTTTGAACTGGGAAAAATGTAGTATAAAAGACATAGTTCATGTGCAATAGAATGGATTACCCCCTCATAAAAAAGAAGTGCTATTATTATAAAGTGCAGAAGCATACCTCTGTGATGATGATGGGAAACAATATCATCAAGCACACAAAGAATATGTGTGTGTGGATGGTAAAGTAGTAATGAGAGCTCCTCATGTTCTGGCGCAGAAAGTCCAAACTTTATGTAAAGGCTACTAACCTATCTGGATTTTTCAATATATACATGTAAGGTGGTGGTAGTCTGAGAATCCAAGGTGGGTGTTGCATGATGCATGCGCGCATGGTCTGGTCATATTGCTTTGCTTGGAAAACACTGTTGTGGCATTGTGGTCTCCCCTCTATATATATATATAGTAGTGTAGTGAACATTTTCCTGTTGTGGGACACATTTATAGGCTTTTAAATTAGGCAGATCTGGGGTATTTTGAGGGTGGGTTTTGGGTGAATTGAACACTTTCCTTTTATGAGTTCACTGTGTGGCAATTTTCTCCGACCTCTTTGGAGAACCTTTGAATCGTTGGCTACTCTTTTAATTGTATAAAATCAACCAAGAACTCTCATGTGTAATTCCATGAGAACTTCGTGTGAATTTTGATGGGGCGCTGCCCAATCATAGACCCTCTTTCTTCTAAGTGAACAAGTTAAGTTGAATTTTTTTTTTAATTTATTTTTTATTATATAGAATTATCAATAGTAGCTAGGCTAGTAGCAGGATGTTGTGGCCAATATTTTTCATTATGATTATGAATTGACCTTTCAGTTGGAGTAGGCCACCAATGTCAAGTTCAAATCAGTCTAACTTTTAGTGGTATAGTTCGCTAGTTGGAAAGCATAGCTCCAAGTTGATGTAATAATAATAATAACCACCACAACAAATAAAGACATTATCTACGATCTCTATTTCTTTTTCACAATTATTCTTATGATTGGCTTCTGAAGTACTGACAAATCTTGGCTACCACTAATGGCTCCACAGATTAATTCCCGAATTCTAAACTATTCATAATGTTAAATAATTTGCAAATTACCAAAAAAAAAAAATAAAAATGGTCGGCCTAGTTTGGGGGGTTCCTCACTAGGGCATGGTAGCATTTTTTTAGTGAAATCCAATGCTAAGCTCATGCCATGAGATGTACAGATAAGCTCCTGCTGAAAGTATCCAATGACAACCATTGCGCCCAAAAATGTTCCATAACAATGCAATACCAAATAAAGTTTATCATTTCCATAACAACCAATTTCGTTCCATTCCCATCACCTCTTTATTGGATGAGGTTCTTCTCGCGGATAGGGATAGGGCGGATAGGGATAGGGATGAAGGGGATGGAAGCAACTTTGTCCTCTCTTAATTTTTTCTTAATTTTAATATTATTGACTTGTTTATAAAAAAAAAAAATAAATAAAATAAAGTTTGTCATACCCACATTTTTTTATTTTTTTTTAAATTTTCGGTTAAAACACTATTTTGGATTGTTAAGAGGAAAATAAATATAAAAAAAAACCTTGGTTGATTCAAGTAGAATCACAAAAGGTGATTGCAATTTATACAGAAGATGGATACACAATATCAACAAACAAATTGTGAAGAATTATCTTCAAATTAAAACACTATCTCGCATAAATTTAATAAATTGTCACAAATCAAAATGCATTTTGAACACAAAAATTTTCCAAAAAAAAAAAAAATTCATTCTCTTCTCCAAGCATACAACAACAAAGAAAACCCCCCACCACCACTCCCACAAGACCTAGTAGATGAACATGAACTCCTCCCTCCATCACTGCTCTCCTCCGCCCATTGCAACACACTCGAACACGACGGTGACGGCGACAACGAAATGGACGGCATCATCGCCGCTGACCCCGATGCCGACGACGACAAGCTCTTCCTCATCAACCTCTTCTCTGGACCCACCATTTCTGGCCAAACCCCAATATCACCAACTTGGAACACAAATACACCATGCCCATTCCCGTTATTTGTACCACAATTATTGACCCAATTGAACACATCCCAATAGAACTCTACTTCAACCCCACCCACTATAATTCTCTCATTGCCTCTAAATTTCCAAGCCAACCTCTTCACAACAAGGCTTATCACTCCGTCCACTATTACTTTGAGCACACCCCCACTGCACTCTATTCCAATTTCATGTTTGGACCCTAAAAACTGAGCCCTGGATACATAACTCCTGCGTCCAAACACGTGCTCCCTCCGAGACAACAGAGTTGGCTCGGCCGAGTGGTGGAACAACCTGAACAACCCGGCTCGCCGAGTCAACTCCTCCCGGAGATCACCCAGGAAGAATTCCAGCTTGGCATTGCATGAGATTGCAATGTAGAAACATGACTCGGGCTCGGCCGAGTTGTGGTTGAACTCAGCCCGAGTGAAGTCCCAGTGGAGCTTGATTCTTTGGTAATGGTGGTGGGTGAGAGAGATGGATTTGGAGCCGGGTCGGGTTCTGAAGAAGGAGAAGGTGGATGGGGAGAGAGAGATGGTGATGGAGAAGGCGTCTGCTGCAAAAATGGTTAAGGAGTGAGAGAAGAGGGTCTTGGACCAGGTGAGTGTGAGATAGGTTGGTGTGTTGCATAGCTGAGTTTGGTATACGCATGTTATGAGGTTTTGTGGCATTGGCGTAGAGCTGCTTGTGAGTGTGTTGCTGGGGTTGCTGAAACATGCAGGGATCATGGCTTTCTATCTCTCTTGTGTTTTCTCTCGGTTCATGGGGGGAGAGAGAGAGATGGGTGGTGTTGGAGCTTTGTGGGAGGGTTTTTTAGAGAGGGGGGGTTTTGAGCTGTTGGGAGTAGTGGTGGCAAGGTGGGTGCTTTGAATCTAGAATAATGGAATTATAAGCTAGGCTTCCATCATCATTATCAGTAGTAATTAACCAATGCTTACATATAATATTGGGGTCATGTTTTGCTTGATTTGCGCCTCTGACAGAGCTTCAAAGTCTTTCTCTCTCTCTCTCTCTCTTTTGTTTGTTTAAGAGATGAGCTGTGTTGCACTTTGAGCTGGTTCGGCCATATTCACAGGTGACTTTGATTATATTCTTTAGTCTTTACTTGTTTTAAAAGGCCAAAACCTTTATTATTTTTTCTTCTTCGTGCCATCTCAAAAGAGGCATGGAGATGGGGCCTTGGGAAAAGGAGAGCCTCAACCACTTTTGTTGGGTTGCTTCAGTTGAGTCATCCAAGTGGGGTTTTGTAGTGTGAACTTTTGGGCTGTGTTCAGTGTCGTTGGATCGAAAAAAAAAAGAATAAAAAAAAAGGTCATGACAAAACATGGCATGTAGACAACAGCTCCATGGAATTAAAAATCAGGTAGACCTCGGACGTCCACCCAACCTATTGTACTTTTTAATTATTTGTTCCCAGATAAATAATTGAAAATAAAGATTAGTTTGTCTGCAATTAAGTCACCCATCCCTCCTATTATGAGTTCTCTCATTTTTATTTTTCTATTTTTTTTTTTTTGACATTTTTGTGTGTCCTATTAAGTTTTTCATCATGGTATGAATTGGATTAAAACTATGTTAAAATGAGCTAAGAGAAACAAATTAAACTTGACAAAAATTTTGGTGAAGTATTGGTGGATTAAAGATTCAAGGAGAATATTGAACTTTGATCAGTGTGTCATTAAACAATGTGGCATTTTAGTGCCAATCAGTCTTAGGGAGCGCCCAAGGCCAAGCTTTCCTAAAAATATATATATAAGATGATGATCAGGCAACCACGCGTTGATATAACTTATATCAACACCTGCATCGGAAGTTGTACCTTATTCATTAGTAAGATATAAAATGCATTAGACCAATGCAAGGGGTACAACCCCCAATGCATGGTGCTGATATAATTTATATCAATACGTGTTGATGGAAACATAACCGATATATATATATATATATATATATATATATATATATATATATATATATATATATATATATATATATAATTTTTATTATTTATTTTATCTTCTTTTAATTTGTTTTTCCACTAATCTTAATCCTTCCTCACCTGAACTGTTGATATATATATAATTTTTATTATTTATTTTATCTTCTTTTAATTTGTTTTTCCACTAATCTTAATCCTTCCTCACCTGAACTGTTGAAATCTGGCCAAAGTTCAACGACCCAGTCTATTTCTGTACATTTTATTATTTATTTAAATCCAACCGTTTCGGATTACTGCATTTTTAAATTATTATGATTATTTTTTTTTTGGTATGATTGTTTGACGGGACAATATTTTCAATCCCTTCTTTCAATTGAAAAGTTAGGCAATTTGACCTTCAATCTTGACCTATAATTGAAATTAAAATTTTGGGTGAAACCAGCTGGGTCGTGAGACCCATATGTGATACGCGCTAGTCAAATAATTGGGTTTACCGTAAGCACTAATTAGCATCAAGTAAACAATGTTTTAACCGTGTTCATGAGATTAGTTGGATCGACCAAAGAAAAAAAAAGAAAAGAATTTGGAAGCACAAGATGCTTACGATTGTTTGATTAAAGAAATTTGCGGCATCCGAGGCCGAGGTTGCATAATGTTGCTGGCATATTTCCTGCAAATCCCATCTTCCTAGCCAAGGATAATGCTACAAAATTTGGAAGATTGGGTGATCCAAGCTAAATATTCATTTAAAAAAAAAAAAAAATTTCAGTTCGCATCTTGGCCAGTGCTACAAATTTTTAGAAGATTGGGTGATCCAAGCTTGATTTTCATTTTTAAGAATAAAATAATTCAGTTTGCACTTCTATCTTTGCCAGTTATGTTATGATTTGTTTTTTTTAAAGGGAAATTCAATTAACTAGATCTGCTAGTGGCAACACCAGTCAGATCATCAAACAAAAGATTATAAATCTCATATGGGGATGTATCTAGAATAAGAAAATTACAGTAAACTTTATGTCCCTCACGGGCAAGGTAATCAGCACAGTTATTGCCTTCTCTAAGAGTGTGCTGGAATTTACATCTTCATTCTCTGGCCATGAGAGCCCTACAATCATTAATGAGTATAGCTTCTGGATGGTTGGGATTAGTGGTCAAACTGATAAGATCAATTGACACTTGAGAATCTGACTCAACTATGAGTTGGGCTTCACCGTAATGCATGCTTGGCAGGAGGCGCTGTCACTAATTTTTTATACACCTTTTTTGCGTGCATCAATCAGCTCGGCTTGAATATGTCTCACGTCTTCAATGGCCTATTGCCTAATGACTCTCTCTCCTTTGAAGAGGTCCCGTCGAGTGTTGCTTGTTAGCCAAAAAAAGAAAAAAAGGAAAAAAGAAAAAAAAAGGGATGTTCCTTGTTTCAAAGTTGTTATAGAGTTAGCGGATGATGATCAAGTAAGAACGTGTTGATATAGTTTATATTAATATCATATTAAGAGTTCTATCTTGTGCATTAGTGGGATATGAGATATATTGGAGTAATGCAAGAAGTACAATCCCCAATGCATAGTGCTGATATAACTTATATTAACACGTGCTAATAGGAAACATTACAGTAGGCTAGCTACATATTACTTGTTATCCAAAAAAAAAAAAATCATGAATCTCATATCACTAATACAAGTGGATTTGTAACATACGGATCTCCAAGAGTAACATTGAGATGGACCATTGGATTTGTTATGTAGTTTGTGGAAAATATTAAAATTACTGATTTCATTTGATTAACTGATACGACAATGGTAGATTGTAATTACAAAAAGGGTAAAATGCAAAAAATCCCCTCTATTGTTACCCATTTTGCAGGATACCCCATTCTAAAAAAAAAACCCAACAAAAAACCCCCATATTATGTAGGGTTGAAAAATATTTCATTCCGTCCACATTCCGTTAATTAGTTTAATAGCAAAAGATCACGTGCCATGCACGTGAGCAGATAAAATCACTTTCATGACTATAATACCCTTCAGCACATAAAACGGTGCTGTTTGGTCACTTTGTCCTTGTCAAGGGTCGCCAGAGAACCCTCACCTGTCAAGCACTTCGTCCCTGTCGAGGACGGGTTTTGCAATGCCGTTGGCGATGAGCTTCATGCTTGGCAAGGAGAGGAGTCGATGGTGAGGCTCGTGCTGCGATGGGGAGGGTTACATCAGTCCATTATCTTCACAACTCTTCCTTCCTCCTCCTCTACAACTCAGATCCACTATTCTTAATGTAGATCTTGAGCTTATCGTTTACTGGCAATTGAACGGGATGGGAAGGTAAGGGCCACGGTAGGAGTAGGGGGATGTGGGTAAGCTTTTGGATGAGGTCCTCGAGCTTTTGGATGCCATCACTGAGGACTTGGGCTTCGTCGTCGAGGGATAGTGGCACTACTAGCCATGGCTTCCATGGCGAGGATGAGGAGAGAAGGGGGAAAACATTTAGATCTGAATCAATTCACGCTAGTGGAAGAGAAGAAGGGGAAGATTTCAGATCTGGAGCAATCAACCCTCAGTTGCAAAATACCCACTGTGGATGCCGGCATCCACTACCGTTGGAGTAATCAACCCTTAGCCGTTGGCATCCATGGTTGCCCCACCCATTTTTTTATTATTTGTTGCCGACAAACCTTGCCACTAGCATCCATGGCTGCCCCCTCCATTTTTTTATTTTCTCTTTCTTTAAGCTTAGGGATCCCCAATTGATTTTACCAAAAACAAAACAAAATAAAAAAGAAGAAAAGAGAATCGACAGTCATGTCCAACAAAGGTGGACACGGGCATCCACTACCACTGCAAATCACACAGAATGTATATTCCTTGGGGTCTGGTTGAGATCCTCTCCATCCCGACGAGTTCATTGCCCATGGCACACCATTTTTTTCGGCAATGAAGCAAAAAAATTTTGCAGATCTAAATTTGGGTGCGCCTTACAGTGAGGTGGTGGCGTTAAGGGGTTTGCGGCGAAATGGAGGAGGGAGCGATGGTGTGGGCACGCCGTGCCGTTGCAGTAGCGGGGTGGGCACGCATGATCGGCTTTTACAGAAGAGGGAGCATTAAAACGACACTGTTTCTTTTATAATTATTAAAAACCATTTATAAATGTTAAATATTAATATTTTATTATTTTTCCGTACATGGGTAGAATGGACTTTTGACATCGCCATTAATGGCGTACCCTCCTAGCACAATATGGGAAGTTTTTTCTTGAGTTTTTTTTTTTTTTTTAGAGGGGGTATCCTGCAAAATGGGTGATAATAGAGGGAGGTTTTTTGCATTTTATCCTTATAAAAAAGGACAAATCACTTTTACTTTGAATAATGTATGTCACATCACCCAGTGAATTCATTAGTTGATGAAGCATTAGCTACATTACTCATCTAGATTGACCATAAAAAATTGGGTAAATTGCAGAAAACTCCTTTAAAATATGGGGTTTTTGCTATCCCTAATGTTTAAAATTAAGTAATGTCTCCTCAAATGATCAAAATTAAGCAGCTTTTAAAATAACTATGAGACACATTGTTTGATTTTGAGCATTAAAAAAGTTTTCTCCAAACTTTCATACGTTAAAGGGTTATCTGCAAAGATCTCAAGTAAGAATGGCTGTGAGTTGCGACTTCAAAAACTACTTATGTCATCGAAAGGAAATTGTCAATATTTTAAAGCTGTATACAACTTTATTGATTGGTACCCGAAAGAGAAGAAGGAAAAATGTAATAATGGGGAGTAACAAAACATTGACTTTAATGCCATGTGCCCATGTCGTTGTAGTAAATTTTGTATCACATAATAATAAGGCGTCGTTTTCCCACCCATAAATGAAGCCTATTATATATTGGGTCCATTTGAAATTAATAAATTCATGTAATTATTCATATTCTTATGTAGGGATGGCCTTTTCAATAGTTTTTTGTTGCTTCCCTGGCCTTTTTGAATCTGTGTGGACAGCGCTAAAGAACCCAATAAATAAATAAATAAATAAAGGAGAAGAAAAACTGGCAATAATACTTCACTTTTCAACTTAGAGATTGTTATAAAGTGGTTTTTTCCTTTTTCAAAAATAAATAAATAAACAAAGATAGGTTTGATTCTAGTTGTTTGTCATATGTTAAACATGAAAAATGTTTTCCAAACAAATATTGCCCAAAAGTTTATAAAAATTGAATGATCAAAATGATGTCATGTGAGTTTATATAAGCATTGTTTGGCTGCATTTTTTAAAAGATTTTTTTTTAATTTTTATTAAAGTAGTAAAAATCATTTTTTACTTTCATTGCTTTTTGCTTTTAAGTAGAAGCAACGAAAGCAAAAACGTGTTTGGTAAAAATGATTTCACCAGTGATCTTTTGGATGTAATGAAAAACTCTATCAAATCATCATTGCCCAAACGGAAGCCTTAGACAGGTATAATTTTTTTTTATCGCAAATTTTTCGAGTTAAGGTCAAGTTTGTCCAAAAGATAAAAATAACTTTTTGAAACAAATTTTCATTACTTTTGCTTAAAATCAAATATTTTGTTTTTTGTTTTCTAAAAGGTTTTTTTATTCTTTTAACCAAACAGTACTTTTTTATTCTAACCAAACGGTGCTTATAAACTTTCTATATTTTTTAAAATTCTCTCTCCCCTTTTTATTTTATTTTATATTTTTATTTTATTATTGAATTACTCTTTAAATATGGATGTGACATGATATGATGGGACTGATCGTGGGTGATCTCATGGCCTCTACTGCAATGGTTCCAACACTAAGTCAATATCAATGATCACCACACAAATTTCATGATTCATCTTTCAATTCTTAACCAAAAATTAAATAAACAAGTCCATAGAACGGCAAAAAAAATTATGTGTCATAATTAATAAACAAGTCAATAAAACGGCAAAAAAAATGTAGGATATATTTGTTACGAAGGAATGAAGAAAGGATTGGGATAGTGATTCTATTCTTTAAAAAAATATGAGTATTTTATTGTACAAGGAAATGAAATGGCTATTATCTTATGGGAGTCTATTCCCTCCAATGAACGAATAGCATTCTTTCCCAAACCAAGAGGAATGGCTATTCTTTCATTTCAATGAGTAAAAATCATTAAAAATGGATCCCACTTTTACTTTTTCATTCCATTCCCACCCTTTAACAAACATTGGGATGGAATGTTTATTCTCGTTCCATTCTCATTCTCATTCTCATTCCATTCCATTCCATTCCCACTTCCATTTCATTCCATTTCCTTAAATCAAACGCAGCCCTAATGTTTTCAGCGTAATAATGACTTAAGTAGACTATAAAAATGTTTTATTTTCTTCTTTTTTTCTACTATTCTTTGCCAAATCCCGGTTCTTTGCCAAATCCTCATTTAATTTTTTTTTTTTTTGGTTAAACTCTTTTAATATTTCCACTATGGCTAATTCATGCTCGACAGCCTTCATAAGCAAACTATCCTGCTCAAGAGCTACCTGAATCGGAGAATTACCAATGCCTCGTGCCACAGCTTGCATAATTTCCTTCATTAGAGACCTAAATTCTTTGCGATCAAGAGTTCCATTATGATCCTCATTGAACTTCTCGAAGACGTTATCATAGACGTTGTTGATCTGTTCCTCTGATTCCAAATCATGCTCTAGCGTCATTAGCCTACCAAAACCTTTTTGGAGCTCCAAACGAAAAAGCACTCCATCGACATCGACATCGACATCGACATCAAGTTCATTGAAGCATTCGTTGAGGCACTTGTCGAACGTTACCATATCTTCGATGAATTCCATCACGGTCGACCTGTTAACAATTACTACACTCATCTTAGAGGTTGAAAATTGAAGAGAGAGACAATAATAATGGGGACCAAATTTTTTTTTTATATAAATTTTTTACTTCGGTAGATCTAAGCTTATATAGATTCTAGGGTTAGCATAATTAGGGAGTTTATTACAATGATTGAAGGGCCTTTTGTTTTTTATAAGCAAAACTTGGATTAAGAATAGAAACTATTGCTTCCTACCCCATCACCCTTATCCGCAAAAATAATAGCATCGGACAAAGAAGTGATGGGAATGGAACCAAAACGATTAGAAAAGACTGCCCATTGGGCAAGAACATGGGCCGCGTTATTTGCAAGCCCAAGTTTGGGACATTTAAAGGTTTATATACTCCTTTGCTCCCTAATATGCCATTTGGCATTCTCTTTGCCCAAGAACTTCATTTGCACTCACCTGTTAATATTCCTTTTTAAGATAAATAAATAAAAAAAATTGTTAAAGATAAGGAATAAGTTCACTTACTCTTCTTATCAATTAAGGTGACAATAATAAATTAGAAATTAATAATAAAAAAATTATAATCTTTTCGTATTGAAATTTAAAAAGGATTGCAAACTTTTGGTTAATGGATGAGTATAACAAATTTAAGCAATACACCTATTAAAACTCTTCATATATTCAATTCTAGAATCATTTCCACTTTGAACCTCTCCAATTATGTTTTGTCATCAAACTAAATCGGTAAATCCCATCCAATTAATTATCAGCATGTTTGACAAAAAGCAGTCATTGCGGTTTTGTTTACTCTTAGCGTTTGAAGACACAAATCCATTATTCTGAATGTACGTATAACATACAATAGAGCAATTATCAGGTGAGTCCGACTATGATGAAAGTGCCTCATCTTAGGTAATGAACTATGCTGATGGATTCATTTCTAGAAGGATGATTAATAATTATAGATTATTTATTTTCTTAATTTCATTTTTACGGCTATCGCGAGGCTACATATGTAATTATCTACCATAATACTGCAATGGTTCAAAGCTAGAAAAATAAATAAATAAATAAATGAATTTACAACTGGGCCAAAGTGGCCAGAACCTAGCCCATTGAACCTGAAACTTGAGCGGGACAAGCCTTCACTCAATTGGATAGGGATGGGCTTAGCTTTGGAATTCAGGCCTGATAATGATTTTGGGCTGATCCCTTTTTTTTGGGGGGGCCTCTATTGGCACCCAACGACTTGCTTTCCATCCTCTACTTATTTTATATTTTAAGATTTTATGAAAAATATAAAAATTTTCATGAAAATTAATCACGTAACTTACTATAAAACATCATTTTAAACAACTTTATAGAAGAAAGTTTTTCAAAAATCTATCGTTTAAATGGACTTTTTAGCCATTTATGAAATAGAGACCATAAATGGCCAAAATTTCACTTAAACGACAAATTGTGAAAAAACTTTCTTTTACAAAGTTGTTTAAAATGTTGTTTTCTAATGGATAGCGAATTCAGTTTTTATAAAAACCTTTTATATTTTTTGTAAAAACTTGAAGTGTAAAATAAGTGGGGGATGAAAAGCAAGTCTTCGGGTGCCAATAGAGGCCCCCTTTTTTTTTCCCTATGCTTGAAGATGTACGTTTTAACACTAGCATTGTAGCACAAGCAGTATGTCTCCCACCCTTAACGGCGGATACAACGAAAATGGCACCGTGTTCATGTCGGACATGGATACACCTTCGACACGTGTTTAACTTGTTTTGTATGTGTTGGAAAAATAAAAAAATTAAATTAAATTCAGACACGGGAAGGATATGTGAGTAGGCTTGGCAATTTGGGCGGGTTGGGTGGGTTTGGGTTGGGTATAAATGGGTTGGGATGGGTCATTAATGGGTTATGTAATTTGTGTCATTAATGGGTTGGGTTTTGTCCAACCCAATTACCAATGTTTTAAAACCCAGACCGTTTATCAAACCGGAAAAGTCATCGGGTTAAGGGTCACTGGTTCAACCATCGGGTTAGACCGGAATTGAACCGTGACGTCATCATGACGTAATAAATATTTAATATTTTAAATAATATATAATTTATAATTATAATCTATAAACTAAAAAAATATAAATAGAAAAATAGTCAAAAAATAAAAATAAATTCTCTAAAACTTTTTTACACAACTTTTATCCGTCTTTATAGTCTCATAACATCAAAATAATTCCTAACATGAATATCATATTGAAATCAACGTGTTCTGTGTCTCACTCTCAAGTTTAAAGTTTATCATCTCATCTACTAAACTGTCATATCTCACTTCCATTTTGTTTCTTCTGCAACATCTACTTTTACTCTATTACCTCAAGATTCACTCTTTTACTCTATTACCTCAACATCTACTTTTACTTTTGCAGCACCTGACACCTTTTTCTCTTCCTACCTCTTACTCACATTTATCAATTTTGTCTAATTCTCACCTCTTTACTCTTTTATACAATAAAGATAAAGAGGAGAGAATTTCCTTAATTTCTTGAAGTCAAAACTCAGACTCACAGCCAGGTAACTACTGGTCTTCATCTTCTCCTCTGCCCATAACCTCTGCAATGGCATCTTCTTCAATGATAGCTTCCACCTAGGCAACAGTAGCTTCCTCCCTTTCCTTCCCTCCCCATTGGAAACGTTACAAACTATGTTTCCGTCAAACTTGATGGTTCTAACTGCTTGGTTTGGCGAGATCAAGACATATCTGAAGAGTGAAGACAAGTGGACAACCATAGCTTGGAAGCAAGAGAGGTAGAGGGAGAACTGGAGAAGTCGCACAGCTAGAACCCAACCTTTGCGTCGATTTGGAATTGGGGCTTTTCTCTTTTGCTTTGGCTTTGGCTTTTTAAACCTTGAATTGATTAATAAAAAACCTGGCCGGTTCTATCAACGCACAAACGATTTTACTGGTTCACCGGTTGAACCGGTGGGTTTAACGGTTTTCTTAATTTTTCACGATTTTATGTTTCAAACGGTTAGATAGGTTTAACCGGACCGGAACCTCAACCGGTCAACGATTTAACCGGACGATCCGGTCCGGGTTTTAAAACACTGCCAATTACTGTGCATATCCAAAACCAACCTGCAACCGACCCAATTATGATCCAATCCATATATAAACCCGACCCATTTCCTGACCCGACCCGTTTTGTGCACTAGCTTCTTCTTTTTTTTCCCCCCTCTCTCTTTCTCCAATATTCTAAAAATTCTCTTTATTGAGCCATTCCATCAGCTTACAAGTTACAAAACATGTACACTATCACTAACAGTGAAATAAATGGACAATCGACCCAATTATGACCCTACCCATTTCTAAACCCGACCAGTTTTATGCTTTTTTCTTTCTTTTTTTTTTCCCATCATCATCGCTCACAAAAGATATCATTGGAAAGAAGCATACACTCTCTGTCTCTCTTTCTCATCCTAAAAATTCTCTCCACTGAACCATTCCATCAACTTACAAGATTTTTTTTTTTTTTTTGGGGAAAATTTGGTCTCCATAGTAAAAGCCAACGAACAAACAAAATACTGCGAACATGTTTACCCATCTTTAATTAACCTAAAGGAACAAAATAAAAACCATGCCTTTATGATCCTCTCCATGTTGGCTGTCCAGCCATACTCCTTGGTAATTAAACAGCAAGGAGAATCCACAACACGATCAGATACCACAACCTTCTCGACCTTGTCACCCAGCACATAGAAAAACCCAGAAAAGGAAGAAAACCCACATTCATAGATAAAGAGAAATCCAGACACCCAAAAAGAAATTAAACTAATACACCCACATAGAAAACCCTAAAATTACAAACCCTAGATTTACAAGACAAAAATTGAAAAAAAAAATTAATCCAAGTATGAGATAATCTCATCAATGGCCAACTCACCTCCATCAATGCCACACTCCTCTGCTACAGATTCAAACTCCAAACGCCAGGAACTCTCCAACAAAGAAGCAATCCATGGGATTAGCAGTTCACCTGACTCACTTCTTTGCCACATCCTTTCATTCCTTCCAACAAAACACTCTGTCATGACCCTAAACTAGCATTTTGTCGACAAGGTGGAGGTACTTATGGACTTGGTACCCATTTTTGACTTCGACAATGGGGCGATGTTAAATTCCGTGAGGAGTGATGGCGATCATGTAGGAAATTTGGGGTTTGTGCATTTTGTGTACAGGGTTTTACTTCTTCACAAATCTTGGTGTTTTATTAGTAATTATAGAGTCGTCTCTTCTTCACACAGTAATAAGAGCAGAAGAGCAAAACCCCAACAAAAAGAAGCAAGCAGAAGAGCAAAAGACTATACTCGAGGCCATGGAGTCGAGCTCTCGCCGCCGATGAAACGAGCTCTCACTGCCGATGATGGAACGCTGGACGGCTGGAGTTTGGAGGCAGAGAATGCAAATGGCCCTGGGTTATGTTTATTATGTTTGAACCCAACGGGTCTTGTCATTTAACCCATAACCAACCCATTTATATTTGGGTTGGTTTTGGGTAACCCATCAACAACCCACTTAAAAATTTTAGAAACACAAACCCATTTATCGCGGGAAAGTTTGGACGGGTTCATGGGTTTGGGCTTGAAATTGCCAAGGCTTACACATGAAGGACATAGGAAGGGACATGGTGAGGTAAGAAATATAAATTTAAATTGTTTTAAAAGGAGGTAATTTTAATTGTTTTTAACAATTGAGGGGTGATTTTGCAAAAGCCCAAAAATTCTTTTTGTTAATCCCCGATTCCCCATTCGAGCCCTTGCTGCCCTACCGTTCCCAACCAAAAACAGAGAGACAGAAACTGAGAGAAAGAGGAGAGACAGTGGCAAGCCAACGATCGAGGCCTCGAAGCAGAGAGAGAGAGAGAGAGGCAATTGAGAAGGACAGAGAGAAAGAGGAGATCGAAGAATAAGGGACGAAGGCTAGAAAGCTCTCTTACCTAGGAGATTTCATCAATCGACATTCCATTATTTCAAGTAAGTCTCCTCCTTTTGCTCCTCCTCCTCCTCCTCCTCCTCCCTTCTTCTTCTTCTTCTTCTTCTTCTTCTTCTCTGTATTATTGATCAGTTTTTTTTCTCTAATTTTTCCACAAAATGGGTTTGTGGGTAAACCCTAACCCTTCTCCTCTTTTTTATTTTTAAATAAAAAACTATGATGTTGCTGTAACATTAGTTTATGAAATTGCATCCTTACTGTTAATAGGAATGAATCAAGATAGCTCAAGTGTTGGGGCTAGCAGTAGTACTTCAACTCAAAACAACAAGATGATACTAAGTCTCTTTGGAAGTATATTAAAAAATTATCAAAATTAGATTATGGTGGAGGAAACTTAGCTTTCAAATGAAACTACTATAAAAAAACTTTCAAGGGATCATATTCTAGTTGAATATTTGAATGTTATTGTTATGTACTTATGTCTCATTATAAGTTATGAATGTCTTGCTTCTTACGTGATTTTTGTTTTAAACTCTATCTTTCAATTGGAAAATAAAGCTATAATGCTATATATATATATATATATATTTATTTATTTATTTATTGTCGTGTCAGATTATCTGTGTCGTGTCGTAACCGTGTCACGTGTCCGTGTCCGTGTTTCTTAGCCTAAGGGTAATGTTTGGAGTTCAAACTTTATTTGATGCAATTTAGAAATAAAATACAAAAATACAAAGGAATTTTGGATTTGGGTGAGGGTAACATAACCGCCTATATATGGGTAAGGGTGTAGAGTTTGGCACCCAAAAAAAAAATCTACATTTTATCATATTCTTTTTTTTTTTTCCCTTCTTTTTGGGTATAGATAAATATTAATTTTATATAGATATAGGATGATGATCACGTAAGCATATGTTGATATAACTTATATCAACACCCGCATTGGGAGTTGTACCTTGTGCATTAGTGCGATATGAGATATATTGGACCAATGCAAGGGGTACAACCCTCAATGCATGATGCTGATATAACTTATATCAACACGTCCTAATGGCAACAGAACCGTATATGTGTGTGTGTGTGTGTGTATACACACATAACACATTGTAATTTTTTTCTCATGTAAAATTTACTTTAATTAGTAATAATTTTGGTATTAAATTTAGGGAAGTATATGGGTTGAAGGATATGTGTTATGTAGGTTTGCTAGGACCATCTTGGTGAAAAATTAAATGATCCTACTTGGGCTGAGGGCATTGAAACTGTCCTAAATGGTCAAACCCATGGTCAAATGACAAATGGCCGAGGGCAATAAAAACCCTCTTTTAAAAATCAGTAATCTATGGCAAAACACCAGAGCCCCTTTGTATGATCTTTTTTGGGTCATGCTTGAAAAAACAGAAACCCAGACCCGACACATTTTTCATAAAAACCATGAAAGGTTTTTATAAAAACTAACAACATTGCCTATTAAAAAATATTATTTTGAAAAATTTTGTAAAAATTTTTTTTTTCAAAATCTATTATTTAAATAAATTTTTTTGTCATTTATAATCTTTATTATATTTTCTATGAAAAATAATTAAAAAATTTACTTGAACGACTGATTTTAAAATAAAAAAAAATTACAAAATTGTGCAGAAGATGTTTTTTATTAGGTTATAGTTTTCGTAAAATCCTTTTATATTTTTATAAAACCTTAAAAAATAAAAACTAAAGCTGAAAATGTGACGGCTTTCTTCTACCTCCTGTAGAGAGAGATAGAGAGAGATGAGGCTGTTAACCCACAACATGCTCTCCTCCAACATCAAGGGCGTCACCAGCGGCTTCCCTTTGCGCCTCGAAGTTGAGAAGGTCGTGGAAAAGCAAGTGGACTTCAACGCCGACTTCCTCAATAACATGTTCGTAAAGATCGAGTGGAAGGCCCTCGTCGACGCGTCTCGAGCCATGGGTTACGCCGATCTTCCAGACCAGACCGAGCCATCCATGCTTGACTCGGACGAGTTCCTCAAGAAGTTCCACCACGCCCTGCTAGAGCTCCACCTCGAAGAAGGTGCCCTCATTTGCCCCGAGACTGGCCGACGATTCCCCGTCAACAAGGGTATTCCTAACATGCTCCTTCACGAAGACGAAGTCTGATATGATGTATTTTCAGTGTTATATGTCTATTGATCATCTATTTAGTGAAGGTGCAGATTAGGGGTTTTTTTTTCCAAGGAAGTGGAATATTAGGGTTTTTTCCGAGGAGGTGGCTTTTTTTGGTCTGGTTGTTTGTCCAGAAGGAAATTTGGTTCTTTTTTTTTTTTTTTTTTTTTCAAAGCATAGTTGAATCTATAAGAAGAGAGACATTGAGTTATTTGACTTGTTTCTGTTGTATGCGGTATGTGCTGGTGTTATTCACAGCAGTAATCAGAATGATTGAAAAATTTGCATGCTCTTATGTAAACCCTAGAAGATCCCTAAAAATATTTAGAGTTCGGTTACTCCCATCATTTCTTGTTTTTTGTTTTCACCCCGAAACTTTCCCAATTGGAGGCAACCTGATAGAACTGGGCCACAACCACAAGGTTAGTGCTAACTTCGTTTGGGTTCACTGGAATTCATCAGAAAATCCCTTGTAGTTTTTGTAACATGGAAGCTTTTAGTTGTGAATTACAGGTCAGGTAGCTGGTAAAATGAGTATACCTCAGCTGACACTAGGTTCAAGCCTAATTCAGAAAGCAGAGAGGATGGGGAAACCCTTGCATTATAATTTGTACAGTCTTCAAGCCATTTGGCCCTTTATCCTTTTGTCCTCGAGCAATAGCAAAGATTTTGCTGTAACATTGAGACATTGCATCAAGTGCCTGGAAAGCAGCCTATTCCCCAGTAAATGAATACAAATCCACAACTATATGGTCCTGCCAATCTTACTTGATTTATGTCAAGCTCTTGTAGATTCTTTTTTTTCATCTGGGAAGTAGGATCCAACTTGGTGACTAGTGACTACATATCAAAATTCAAGTGAGGGGTGACTTCACTAATTCATCCTCAATGCCAAAAAAACTAACCATTACAAATGAATTTCCCCCACTTGGGCATTGCATTTATGCAACTTAAATAAACCAATAAAGCTAACCTCTGGCCACTAAATAAAATCTCATCACATATCAACATACAACAAAAAAAGAAATTAATTGAATGATTGGCATGACAACTAGGAAGATGATCAGGTAAGCACGTGCTGATATAATTTATGTCAACACCTGCATTGGGAGTTGTACCTTGTGTATTAGTGGGTTATGAGGTATATTGGACCAATGTAAGGAGTACAACCCTCAATGCATGGTGTTGATATAACTTATATCAACACGTGCTGATAGGATAATTACCATGACAACTATGTAGGCAAAATGCCTTAATACTTCTTGGCTAAACCCTAGCTCAGAGGTCAGATCCCTAAAAGCTTGAATTGAATGACTCATGGACAGACCTCACCCAGTTAGTTTATAGTCTTTTGTAAAACATGCAAGAACAAAAGCCCACTTGTTGCAGTGCCTGCAGAAGTAATTGTCAATAGCCTCTATGACCCAGCCTCTCCTAAATTTACCAAAATGGTGATGTGCACTATTTTCCACATTGCAGTTAGGGAGGTGACACACAAAGTAGTGTGGTCCAAGGAGGGAGGACCATGTGGGTTTTGCTGGAACTATCTTCGTGGAATTAGATGATGGTCTATGTGCACCGGCCTCAGGCAGTTGAAAAAATCTTGTGGGCCTGGCCTACAAGGTTGAGCAATGGATTATTGGATACTCCTCCATTGAATATCACTAACATTTTGTTTTTTTTTTATTTTTATGAATTGAAAATTTTGTGTTAATTTCTTGTTGGGTTTCCTTCCCAGCCTTTCTTCATTTAAAGGTAAGGGAGGAAATCCACCCAACCATATAGATACTCCTTTTACTGCCTTAGGGTGGGTTATGTTGTTGGGCTTAATTTTGAAAATGTACACTGGGCCTAGATTTGAATTTCTCCAATCTCTCTCATCAAAGTGCAAGTTGGTTAGGATGCTTAAACATACATACTAACCGCTTTGGAGTCTAGACACATGCAATCCTCCGTCCAATACTCCCATATGCACTAAGCAATTGTAAGACAAAGTGCATAGGAGCAGTCCTATGGGGAAGTTACCACACTCTAATTATATATACATATGTGTGTGGATATGAACATATGAATACATAAAACATAGACATATGGATATGTATTTAGTTTCACGTGAATCTAAGTAGACACAAACACGTTCATAATCACACAAACATGGAAACTTATTCACATAATCAATTCTCATTAAATTTTTTAGACATACGCAACGGTAAAATGTAAGCAAAGGCAAGGAATCCACTTTACGTAGCCAAGTAGTGTCCCTATTTGATCCTTTGTGAAAACATTTTTATCTCTTGATAGTTGATTGATACTCCCTCGCAAAGAACACCAACAAATTAATATGACCAAATCAGCAAATCCAGCCATGAACCAATCCTTCACTGTCAACCCTTGTCCTCTTATGATTGGCCCTTTTTGAAGAAACACGAAATTCTTTTATCACAAGAAAGGTCTTCTTGAAAGAAAGTTATTTTATATCTTTTCTCTCTCTCTTTTTTTTTTCTTTTGGTTGTAATGTGACCCCAAAGAAGGACGTGTTTCTTGCAATTTTGAGATGTCCCATGGACTTGTTCCACGAGGCTTCTTTATTTTTTTATTATTTATTTTTAATTTATTTGTACGGTCCACCACGGATCTAATCGACCACTAGTCAAACCATATTTATTGAGTTTCGATATGTTTATATTATTTTTGTTCATTGTTATTAGCTAAACATATTAAAATTGAATCTTTTTTTTCTTTGTATAATCGAAAAAACATTGATGAATTAATAACCAAAGGTGATTGACCATTTTTATTTATTTATTTATTTATTTTTGACGGAGAAGAACTTTGAGACCAACTTAGGACCATCAAACCTTGAATATAAATTTTTTAAATTTGGAGACTACCAAGCATAAGCAAGTTCGATTTATATATTCAGCCTCTGTAATAGAAATAAGATATATTATAATATTCAATTCATTTGACAAAACTTGATTGTTTTGGTTTTTTTTTTTTTTTTTTTTATAGAAAAATTTAAACGGACTCAAATTTATTGGTCTAATTAACATGATATTCAAATCAATCAATAAAAAATTCTATCAAGAAAGTAATTACTCGCAATGTCAATTGTCATATAACAATTGTACAAGTAGATTTGCCTAAAAAGTTAGGTTCTTTAACATTTTCCTAGAAGTAAGTTATATATTTCCTCTATTTTATCTTTATCATTTCAAAAAGCTTCAATAAGGAGGGAAATAGTGACGGAAATGGTGAAATTAGGTGTACGTACTAAAAATCAAACTTTTTTTTATAAATTATTAACCATATGGAGTATTTTAAGCCTTAATCTCTCTAAAGTTTCAATTTAAATTATTCCCCTAACGGCCTGTGTGAGATGCCCTATATCCACAAAAGTAATGATCTCTGTGAAGATTTGAAACGATAATCTCTCGGAGCACATATAAGACCTGACCGCTCAACCAACCGCACTAAAAATCAAACTTTGAATGCACAGCATTCACTCTATAATGCGCTAATGCTCACAAGTTATTACTAAAACAAGACAACTGTGATCCGATATTCTTAATTTTATTGAAGTTGTATGATATATTATTCCACCATGGACAAAATTATGTTAGTATTTCACAGGCAAACTTCCAAAGTAATATGACATGTTCAAATTGCAAGGATTGTGAGCAAAATGATGTGCTGTATAAAGCGGTGCAGCATTTTTGCATTGCCTTAATCCCTAGGTAAATGTAATTTAAATAGTAAAATGCTTTAATATAAATAAGTTAATTAGTATTACAATGGATTCGTTTTCATTTGCTATTTAAAATGTAGTAAACACAGTGAACTGGTTTAATTTTCTTGAGATTTTCAACTGCCTAATGCATTTTTGCTTTATTAATATTAACATTTTATTTTATAGGCATAGTTTATTACATTTGGTCATTTTCATAAGGAGTTGCCCAATACACATCGTGGGTTGAGTCTAAAATCTTAAATGAGACATTTTTGGAAGGGATCAAAGGTCAATATCTTAAAAAGAGGAGTTCTTTAAATAAGTGGATTGGAGTTTTAGCAGTTATCATGCAACAGCCTCAATTGTATTTTACTAAGCTAGCCATACTTTCTATTACCCCACGAAAAAAGGGCAAAAAAAAAAAAAAAAGGAAAGATAGGTACATCAGAAATTAAAAGAAAAAAAGAAAGGAAATACAAGTCCTTGGCCAAAAACAACAAAGCCATTATCAAATACAATTCAATAAGCTAAACCAAGGGAGAAGTTTATGTGAATGTGGAAGAGATGGCAAACAACCTCACAGCTTGAGGAACGGCAACAAGAAAAAGGAAAAAAAATGGACAAGGATATCAAAATTAATGTTCCAATTTGAACAAAAGTCTCTATTTTTGCCCATCCTCTCCAATGCCAGAGGAGAAAAATGAAAAATGAAAATCTACTATTTCTAAAGTCTGAACAATAGAGATTCATACTCTAATTTTCTCTAGTCCCCACAGGTAGACCCACTAATCATGGAATTATGCTGTGATCGGCTCTCGTTTTTTTCCTTTAATTTTCTCACTCATCCGTACATTTTGGCCCTAATGAACTCCAAAAAAATAAAATATATATATATATAGTAGTGATTTATTATATTATCAGCATGTGGGAAGAACCTAATCAAGTAGATTGATTTATGGGTAAATTGCAGATAACCCCCTGAAGTATGGAGGTTAGCAGATAATCTTTTTTATGTTTTACTTTTATCAATTTGCCTTCCTTATGTTTTAAGTTTTGTCAATGTGCCCCACTGTCACTCGCCATTAATGAAATTTGATGGAAATTAGTCATGTGCTACACACGTGATACCATTATCAGACGAGTGTTGCCCAAAATGCCTTCGACTAGAGAGTGCACGTGATGGGAAAGCTGTAGGACATATTAATCCTTTCATGTTTACCGTTAAGAGTGTTAAATTAATTAAATCTCCAACTGAAATAGGGGACATATTGATAAAATTAAAACATAAGGAGTTATCTACTAAACCCCCCCATATTTCAGGAGAGTTTTCCGCAATTTACCCTTAATTTAAGATAGTTTGAGCCTTTGGAGGTAACCAAACCCCGAAGTCCTTGCTTGGTTGGCTTCATGAGTATTTTTTTTCTTAAAAGCTGTTAGTACGGAATCCCAACGTACAGATCAACTACTCCTACAAGATCTTGTATAAATTACACTATCCCTCGGTTTGGTTACCAAGAAAATTTGAAAAATTAATTTCATTTTCTTGACAATCAAACTACCCTATTTATTTATTCAATTATTTAGGATAATTAATCAGACACTTATGTCAAGCATGTAGAAGAACGTTGAAACATTGAAAACAGTGGGTCCCTCGACTCAAAAACTTATGTGATTAAGCATTTGAATAATTCTTTAATAACTTGACTTTGTGGAAATTTTGAGAGTGACAAAATACCTTAAAATCCCACCTGTTCGATTAATATAGGGAAGACTAATGAGTGTGTTAATAGTGGTCCATTTAGGAGGTTTGAGCAACCGAGTCTTCAAATTTTGCTGGCAACTTGGAGGATCGGGTGGGAACCTTGCCAACAAACTACGCTTTGAAATAGAAAACCAACACGTAGAAAACTAACAAGAACCTATAAATAGAAAAAATAAAATCAAACAATATTTTAATTTCAATTGAAATAATAAGAGTATAGGAAGATGTCCCAAGATTAGGTGATATAGCTTCATTGACATTGTACTAGGGAGCTTGGTGGGAAACCCGTTTTCATGCTAACATAATACTTAAATAACATTTAATTGCTAAACAATTCCCTAGTGAAAGAGGAAAGAAAAAATAAAAATGCGATAGCGATATATGGTACATACTATATAGAGAGACCTTATATTCTATTTTTATTTTTTTTAGAGTTTTTTTATTTTAGAAAGGTCCATTGATATGCTATTACCAAAAATTTTAGAGGTTAATTAACAATTTTTAGCGTTTAACCATCTAATTTTCAAAACATTATAAATAAAAAATAAATAAATAAACCTTTCTTTAACCATTGTATATTTACTGAGAATTTAACAAAAAATTAAATGGAAAAAATAGTCCAAATGAGCCGATGGTTAAGGTTATAGTGTTTCTGCTATAATCCTCCCAGACACAATATTCCTTCAGGCTATGTTTGTTATCAGGGAATGAGGGAAGGAATGGAATGGTGATTTTATTCTCCAAATAAAAGTGAATGTTTAGTTACACAAGGGAATGGAATGGCTATTCCCTTATGGGAGTCTATTCCCTCCAATGAGAGAATGGCTATTCCTCCAAGAGGAATGGCTATTCCCTTCTTTCAAGGAGAAAAAATCATTAAAAATGGGTCTCATCTTTGCTTTTTCATTCCATTCCCACCCCTTACCAAACATTGAGACAGAATGTCTATTTTCATTCCATTTTCATTCTCATTTTCATTCCCCCAAACAAAATGCAGCCATAGATGATTTTGCCGACCATCTTATCGTTGTGTCCTAGCCTATTAATAACACAAAAATTATGGAATGATACTATTATTCTTATAGGGGAATTTTAGATTCATCAAGCTATGGAAAAATAATTACAGTTCAATGCAAAATTTTACTACCTTCTAATAAATGACTACTAACTTGACTAACAATGACTACTAACTGTAATTATTTTCCGATAACCCGACCCATCTAAAATTCCCCATATTGTTATTGATGGGCTTCGGTCTGAGTGGGCTAACCACTCTCGGCTTATTAATCGTTTTCATTCTCATTATTATCAATATTAAAGATAATAAAACTGGCGTATGTGAACCCCAAAAAAGGTATGTTTCTTTCGATTTCAGGTCCCTCCAGCTCTAGTTTGCATGGGATTTAATTTTATAATAAATTAAACTACCGCTTTTAAAATTATATTTCTCAACTTAAGTTTTAAAAAGTACCGGTTTTTAAATTATAGGTACGGTCTTTGTGGACCTAATAACTCATTATCACACTGGAAATTTTAATTTTATATATTATTTTTACATGGAAAAGAAGCATAAATTAAGCTTTAGCTAAACATTTTCACTTTTCGATTTAAAAAATCCTTGTTTTTTAAATTAGCGGTATGGTCTTCACGAAACCAACAACACAATTTAATTTATTGTTTCATTTACAAATGAAAGGCGTGAACGTTTTAAGCTTCGAGACATTTAGGTCACAATGGACTAATTAATATATTTTTTTTAGGTAAGTTAGTAGGGCATGGTGCATGCATGTGATGCGCATAAATAATATAAGATTCTTAATCAGTTTCCGTAACCCTAATAAGATTGTATAGAGCTGGAATTAGGTTACTTAAATATGTTGGGAAGAGTTTTTTAAGAAGTTAAAATACTCAAAATTAATTTTAAAAATGGAAAGAAAGAAATTTCTCTACGAATTTAATGGATAGGGACTTGGGTAGGTTGGGTCAAATTTCACCAACTCTAGTCTTTTGGAACATTCATCCTAATACAAGTTTTTTTTTTTTTTTTGACAAAAAAGAAAATGTCAACACCAACGTAAACTGGATCTAACGATAGCATATTCCCAAAGAATACCTAAAATTTCTCTCGGAAAATTAGAATCTCAAATCTGAGTACCTTTAATTATGTGACCTAAATTAGCTAAAAAATCAGTAGCTTGGTTTCCTTCTCTATAAACATGACTTATTCTAACTTCAATAACTAGATGAATCACAATTTTGCCTTCCAATTTTGCATCTTGTTACTTACACGTTCAAGTACTTGATGAAAGATCTTATTTTTTCCTTTCCCTTCAATAATAGGAGTCCCTAAATATTTTCCCATATTGAATTTCTGATTTATTTTTGTACCTTTCTTTTGCTTATTGAAATTCAATTAGCAATCTATATTGTTATATTTAATGAAGTTAATGTCCTAATCAGTTTACTAAACCAATTTGCCATCCTTTAATTTCTACCATCGAGCTTTTATTTCAATTGGTCTTCTTAAATTTTACCCTCTTATTGTAGAAAGTACAAGGAAAATGAAAGAAAGTAGTCCCCAAAAAAAAAATAAATAAATAAAAAACCTTCCAATTGACCCTTTTACCATCTATCATTTCACCAAAATCATCATTATGGCATCATTTATTTCAAGAGTGCCTCAAACCCTTCATGGAGTGAACAATTTGATACAGAAATTGGAACAAGAGTAGCACATCCATCCCTACTTGATTTCTAAATATGGTGTCATTATGTTTCTTTTAGTTTTTTATTGGATTTGACTATATAATAATAATAAGGGTAAATTACACCTATACCCCCTTTAATATCTGACAATTATAAATGCACCCCTTCTCATTTATGAAATTACATTGACACCCCTCTATCAGGATGGTTAATTTAATGGTGTTAACCATACACATAAAATGACATTAATACCCTTGATGTATATTACATTATTTAACACATCTTTCTCTTGCTTTCCCTGTCCTCTTCATCAATGCAATTAGATAAAATCTAATCTACACCATGACTTCATTTTTAATTGGATTATTATTTTAATTTTAATTTTAATTTTTTTAATTAAAAATATATTAAAATATTATTGGAAATGCTCGAGTTCAACTGTTCAAGTTAGGATTAGACTCTTGGGAAGTTAATATTAATGAAAATGAGATAGAGCTATCTATGATGCTAATGTGGAAAATTTGGCACTATCAGAATAGGCAAAGCTTTGAAGGATTTATTAAAGAGTTATGGCATGTGGTGTGGGTTGCTTTATTATTCATTTTAGCCATTAATACTATCATCTATTTATCAAAAAATAAATGAATAAATAAATAACACATTAAAAATTGGGTAAAATACATCTACATCTCCTCTATTTACTGACTATTACACTGACACCCCCTATACTTTCTGAAATTAAACTGCACTCCCTTACTTTAGAAAATAATATACGCTTCCCCCCATCCGTCAAACAACCATTAGAGCCCCATTAGAGCCTTTAACATTTGTTGCTGGCATTAGCCAAAAATGGGTTGAAAATACCCATTTTAACCTTCTTAAGGCCAAACGCTGCGTTTAGTAGAAGGCTTAAAACGCAGCGTTTGCTCTCTCTCTCGCCAGCTGCCCCATCTCTTTCTTCTTCTTTTCTCTCTCTCTCTCTCTCTCTCCCTTCTGTTTTCCTTCTCTCTCTTTTTTTTCCCCAAACCCTCACACAATGCTTCCCATCGCAGTAAACCCCATTTACCATCGACGACCTGTCATTGCCGCAGCAAACCTCCACCGCCAGCAAACCCCTCGCCGTAGCTCTCCATTTTTTCCGGAGAGCATTTTTTGTTCAAACCCATCCCCATTGATTCCCTCCCTATCTGGCCCCTCGTCAAAGCTCTTTACCGTGAACCGCTCCCTCACGAGTTTTTTCCCTACCTACGACGGCGTCTCCTTCCGTCTCGCCGATAAGGATAAAGAGAGAAGGGGACAACGGTGGCTGCAGATTTGTAATAACAAAAAAGGGGGTATTACAGAGAAAAAAATATGATCGATCACAACGGCCATGGCTGCGTCTAAACAGAGCGTAATGAAAAAAAAAAAAAAAAAACACAGTTCGCCATGAAAAATGGAGTTGGATGGAGATGCAGGGTGGAGGAAAAGAAAAAGGATTAAAACAAAAAAGGGAGGGGGAAGAGAAGATTTTTTTTGGGTTGAAACGTCGGTTCCTTCATCTATCCCTCTCTCTCTTTTTCTGTTGAGGTAACCCACTGCCATAGTTGCCCCTCCTCTTGATGTTGCTGTACTGGCGACCCCTTATTATTCTTCTCCTTCATTTCTTTCAGTTTTTTTTGGCCCCCTATTTAGATATTCTCTTTCATCTCTCTCTCTCTCTCTCTGTCTTTTCTGTTGAGGTAACCTACCGCCATGGTTGCCCCTCCTCTTGCTGCTGCTGCTGCACCGGTGACCCCCTCTTCTTCTTCTCATTCATCTCTTTCTTTTCTTTTTTTGGCCCCCTGTTTAGATCTTCTCCTTTATCTCTTTCTCCCTTTTTTTTTTTTTTTTTCCCTGTTGAGGCAACCCACTGCTATGGTTGCCTTTTCTCTTGCTACGGCTGCGCCGATGACCCCCTCTTCTTCTTCTCCTTCATCTCTTTCATTTTTTTTTTTTTTGGCCCCTTGTTTAGATCTTCTCCTTCATCTCCCTCTCCTTTTTTTTTTTCTTTTTTTTTTTCTTTTGAGGTAACCCACCGCCATGGTTGCCCCTCCTTTTGCTGCTGCTACTGCGCCGGTGACCCCCTATTCTTCTTCTCCTTCATCTCTTTCAATTTTTTTTGGCCCCTTGTTTAGATCTTCTCCTTCATCTCTCTCTCTCTCTCTCTCTCTCTCTCTCTCTTTCTTCTTCTTTTTTTTTTTTTTTTTTTTTTTTTTTGTTGAGGGAACCCACCGCCATGGTTGCCACTCCTCTTGTTGTTGCTGCTGCTTCTCTTCTTCTTCTTCTTCTTGCTTTTTTTTTTTTTTTTAATTTTTTTTTTATTGTGTTTTAATTTTTTTCTTAAAGCTTCTTGGTATAGTTGGGATTGTGAAAAAAAAATTCGCTGGAAAACATGGAGTTCGCTGGAACTTCATGAAGCAGTGGAGAGATTGTAGAGGACGCACCGTTTGGCTACTAAACAGCTATGTTTTAAGAGAAGGGTATATTGGTCATTTTGCAACTCCGTTTACTCCGTTAATTAAACTGTTCTGACAAGGGAGGTCAGTGTAATTTCAGAAAGTACAAGGGGGTCAGTGTAATAGTCAGTAAATAGAGGGGGTATAGATTTATTTACCCTTAAAATTTTTTTTTTATTTTTTAGTTTTTGTTACCTCAAGATATTAACAAATTAGAGAAAAACATGAAGATGTTTGGTTTGTTTGGGAAAACAACAAAGGTAAGATTGTATAGAATTATACTATTTAAATGTTCATACAATAAGTATCTAAGCATATTCTAGGTATTTTTGGAAAAAAATGAACATAAGATCAACCATTTTGGATGGAATTATTAACAGTGGTTAGCTTGAGGGGTGGCCATTGTAGTTTATTTTATAAAGTAGGGGTGACAGTGCAATTTCATAAACAAGAAGGGGTGTATCCGAAATTGTCAGATATTAGAAGGGGTGTAAGTATAATTTATCCTAATAATAATAATAATAATAATAATAATAAAGACATAGAGCTACGTAAGAGAAATATTAAAATAAAAAAAAGTTATGCTAATCAATGCACATGTTTGAACTTTGATTTTTGACCCATAGATTACATCATTTTGTTTATTTAATTAGGCCTCTTGAAGAATAATAATTTTTCGATACCCTCCAATCCACCTTTCTTAATCATGGGATTCTGATTTTTACATCTAATCTTGCCTCCTGTCACTTTTTCTTGGCTCGGGCAATGAAAACAATAATTATAATTAAGAAAAATCACATATAATCACATTGATGTATAATACAAGTCTTCATCACTATGAAGTTTGAAACCCACAATGCAACCTTTTTTTCTCTTTCATTTTGGGCTATCCCAAGCACTTTTTTGGTTTTTGCTTCATTTTTGGGGTTTTGCTTTTGTATTTTTTTGACCCGTTGGTACGGCGTGTACGGAGCCAACGACTATCGGCCAGAGCAGGATTTTGGGAAACATCATTTTAATCGTGTTCCCATTGATTGATTAAACCCATTTTTAAGTCATAATTATACTAACGAAAGTAGCTTTCACCAGTAGTTTGCGCCTTGGATGAAGGTTCTGGCCGAGAGGAATCTGGAAAGGAAAAGGAAGCCATATATCCTACTGCATTTGCGCCTTGGAGCAACACATGCATAGTGGGTTCTTAAAAGTGTGGTGTAAATGTTGCATACTTACATGTAGATGGGATTAATCAAATAATGAAACTGAGTAACAAAACAATGCAATTAAGAGAAATAGAAATGATGTTTTACCCTTTGGTTAGTGGGGAGAGATCCGTTAATACTTAATGTGAGACTTTTAACTGTTACATCACTTAATATTTTCTTATATAATAATATTTCATTAATCTAACTGTTGGATTAGATACTCTACTCATAGATGTCATGCATATCAAATTTCAAGTTAATCGAAAATTAAGAACTATGTCATCCATAAAGTTTCCTAAACTATTGTTTTAACTATAAAAGAAATAAAGGTTTCCTGATCAACTGTTTCCTGATATTTGATTAACTTGAAATTCAGCACACATGACTCTATAAATAGAATATATAATTCAATAGTTGGATTAGTAAAATATTATTTCTACAGGAAGATAGTGAGGGGTTTAAGGGGTGAAAGTTTAAAAATCTTACTTCATGAATTAACGGACTATTCCCCATGATTAATTTGCTCATATATAAACACCATATGGACGGATAATGTAAGGATGCTTTTAAAAATAATATGATAAACACAATCATTTTATTTTATTTTGAAATGAAATAAACACGAGACGCTTTTGAAAATAATGGGTGAGGACACGAGGCGAAGTCGTTTTATTTTGAAATTAAAAGAAGGGATAATACTATTTTGATATGATTGCAGTCCTTACCTCCCAAATACATTGATAGGGTGAAGTGTAGAGCAAAAGTGTGGGGCTACTTAACATTACCCTAACCCTTTATTTGGTTCATGGATTCTACCAAGGAAAAAAAAATGAAGGAAAAAAAAATGAAGAGGAAAGAAAATGAAAGGAAAAGATGAAATCATATCAAGCCAAAATTATTCCAATTATTCTTTTTCTTCCAATTTTCCATCGCAACCAAATAAAGAAAAGTAGAATTCCTTATATTTTATTTTTTTTCCTTGATAAAATCCACGAACCAAATAGAGCCTAAAAGAACATGGGAGTAAACCGGCAAACTTTATGGACTTTCCATGGGATTTCTTAAATTTATTGAAGTTGTACGATATATTATTCTACCATGGACAAAATTATGTTAGTATTTCACCAGCAAATTCCAAAGTGATATGACATGTTCAAATTGCAAGGATTGTGAGCAAAATGATGTTACAAAAGACATTTGCTGTATAAAGCGATGCAGTATTTTTGCATTGCCTTAATCCCTAGGTAAATGTAATTTAAATAGTAAAATGCTTTAATATAAATAAGTTAGTATTACAAAGGATTCGTTTTCATTTGCTATATAAAATGTAGTGAACACTGTGTACTGGTTTAATTTTCATGAGATTTTCAACTGCCTAATGCATTTTTTCTTTATTAATATTAACATTTTATTTCCTATGCATATTTTATTACATTTGGTCATTTTCATAAGGAGTTGCCCAATACAAATCATCGGTTAAGTCTAAAATTTTAAGTGAGACAGTTTTTAAAAAAGGGATTGGATAGAGGAGTTCTTTAATAAGTGGATTGGAGTTTTAGCAGTTATCATGCAACAGCCTCAATTGTATTCTACTAAGCTAGCCATACTTTCTATTGCCCCACAAAAAAGGGGCAAAAAAAAAATACCATTTCAAAATTCCGATTTACCTATCTTATTTATTTATTTATTTGGTTGTGGGTAAGTGAGTAAGTATATTAAAAGAAAAAAAAGAAAGGAAATACAAGCCCTTCGGCCACTGAAGCAAAAACAACAAAGCCATTATCAAATACAATCCAATAAGTTAAACCAAGGGAGAGCTTATGTGAATGTGGAAGAGATGGCAAACAACCTCACAGCCTAGAGAGGGCAACAAGAAAAAGGAAAAAATTAGACTACGATATCAAGATTAATGTTCCAATTTGAACAAAAGTCTCTGTTTTTGCCCATCCTCTCCAATGCCAGAGGAAAAAAAATGAAATAAGAAAATCTACTATTTTCTAAAGTCTGAAGCAATAGAGATTTATACTATAATTTTCTCTAATCCCCACAGGTAGACCCACTAATCATGGAATTATGCTGTGATCGGCTTCTTTTTTTTTTCCTTTTATTTTCTCACTCGTCCGTACATTTTGACCCTAATGAACTCAAAAAAATTAAATAAAATAAAATATATAATGGTTTATTATGTTATCAGCATGTGGGAAGAACCCTAATCAAGTTGATTGATTTATGGGTAAATTGCATATAACCCCTGAATTATGGGGGTTAGTGGATAACCTTTTTATGTTTTAATTTTACCAATTTGCCCCCCTTATGTTTTATTTTTCGTTAATGTGTCTCATCGTCACTCGTCATTGATGAAATTTGATAGAAGTTAGTCATATGCTATGCACGTGAACACCAGTTATCGGACCCATATTGCCCAAAATACCCTTAATTAGAGGTGCACGTGATGGGAAAGGTGTAAGACATATTAATCCTTTCACGTTTACCGTTAACAGTGTTAAACCTAATTAAATCTCCAACTGAACTAAGAGGCACATTAATAAAATCAAAATATAAGGGGGTTATCTACACCCCTATACTTCAGGAAGAGTTTTCTGCAATATACCCTTAATTTAAGGTAGTTTGAGCCTTTTTGAGGTAACCAAACCCCGAAGTCCTTGCTTGGTTGGGATCATGAGTATTATTTTTCTTAAAAGCTGTTAGTACGGAATCCCAACGTACAGATCAACTACTCCTACAAGATCTTGTATAAATTACACTATCCCTCGGTTTGGTTACCAAGAAAATTTGAAAAATTAATTTCATTTTTTTAACAATCAAACTACCCTATGTATTTATTTATTTATTTAATTAGGATAATTATCAGACACTTATGTCAAGCATGTAGAAGAACGTTGAAACATTGAAAACAGTGGGTCCCTACTCAAAAACTTATGTGATTAAGCATTTGAATAATTCTTTAATAACTTGACTTTGTGGAAATTTTGAGAGTGACAAAATACCTTAAAATCCCACCTGTTGATTAATATAGGGAAGACTAATGAGTGTGTTAATAGTGGTCCATTTAGGAGGTTTGAGCAACCGAGTCTTCAAATTTTGCTGGCAACTTAGAGGATCGGGTGGGAACCTTGCCAACAAGCTACGCTTTGAAATAGAAAACCGACATGTAGAAAACTAACAAGAACCTGTAAATAGAAAAAATAAAATCAAACAATATTTTAATTTCAATTGAAATAATAAGAGTATAGGATGATGTCCCAAGATTAGGTGATATAGCTTCATCGATATTGTACTAGGGGGCTTGGTGGGAAACCCGTTTTCATGCTAACGTAATACTTAAATAACATCTTATTGCTAAACAATTCCCTAGTGAAAGAGGAAAGAAAAAATAAAAAGGGATAGCGATATATGGTATATACTATATAGAGAGACCTTATATTCTATTTTTATTTTTTTTAGAGTTTTTTATTTTAAAAGGGTCCATTGATATGCTATTACCAAAAATTTTAGAGGTTAATTAATGAATTTTAAGCGTTTAACCATCTAATTTTCAAAACATTATAAAAAGGGAAAAAAAAAAAAACCCTTTATTTAACCATTGAATATTTACTGAGAATTTAATAAAAAATTAAATGGAAAAAATCGTCCAAATGAGCTGATGGTTAAGGTTATAGTGTTTCTCCCAGTCACAATATTCCCTTTAGATGATTTTGCCGGACATCTTGCCGTTGTCTTAGCCTATTAATAACACAAAAATTATGGAATAATACTATTATTCTATGGGGGAATTTTGGATTCATCGGGCTACGGAAAAATAATTACAGTTCAATGCAAAATTTTACTACCTTCTAATAAATGACTACTAACTTGACTAACAATGATTACTAACTGAAATTATTTTCCGATAACCCGACCCAGCTAAAATTCCCCATATCGTTATTGATGGGCTTCGGTCTGAGTGGGCTAACCTCTCTCGGCTTATTAATCGTTTTCATTCTTATTATCATCAATATTAAAGATAATAAAACTGGCATACGTGAACCCCAAAAAAGGTCTGTTTCTTTCGATTTCAGGTCCCTCCAGCTCTAGTTTGCATGGGATTTAATTTTATATTAAAATTAATAAAGTACCGGTTTTAAAATTATATTTCTCAACTTCAAGTTTTAAAAAGTACCGGTTTTTAAATTATAGGTACGGTCTTTGTGGACCTAATAACTCATTATCAAACTGGAAATTTTAATTTTATATATTATTTTTACATAGAAAAGAAGCATAAATTAAGCTTTAGCTAAACATTTTCGCTTTTCGATTTCAATAATCCTTGTTTTTTAAGTTAGTGGTATGGTCTTCACGAAACCAACAACACAATTTAATTTATTGTTTTATTTACGAACGAAAGGCGTGAACGTTTTAAGCTTCGAGACATCTAGGTCACAACGGACTAATTAATATGTTTTTTGTTAGGTAAGTTAGTAGGGCATGGTGCATGCATGTGATGCGCATAAATAATATAAGATTCTTAATAAGTTTCCGTAACCCTAATAAGATTGCATAGAGCTGGAATTAGGTTACTTACATATGTTAGGAAGAGTTTTTTAAGAAGTTAAAATACTCAAAATTAATTTTAAAAATGGAAAAGAAAGAAAATTTCTCTACGAATTCAATGGATAAGGACTTGAGTAGGTCGAGTCAAATTTCACCAACTCTAGTCTTTTGGAACATCCTAATACAAGTTTTTTTTTTTTTTTTGGTAGAAGAGAACATCAACACCAACGTAGACTGGATCTACCGATAACATCTTTTCAAAGAATATCCAAAATTTCTTTCAGGAAATTAGAATTCCAAATCTGATTACTTTTAATTATGTGACCTAAATTAACTAAGAAATCAACAGCTTGATTTCCTTCTCTATAAACATGATTAATTCTAACTTCCATAACTAGATGAATCACAATTTTGCCTTCCAATTTTGCATCTTGTTACTTACACGTTCAAGTACTTGATGAAAGATCTTATTTTTTCCTTTCCCTTCAATAATAGGAGCTCTCTAAATATTTTCCCATATTGAATTTCTGATTTATTTTTGTACCTTTCTTTCGCTTATTGAAATTCAATTAGCAATCTATATTGTTATATTTAATGAAGTTAATGTCCTAATCAGTTTACTAAACCAATTTTGCCATCCTTTAATTTCTACCATTGAGCTTTTATTTCAATTGGTCTTCTTTTACCCTCTGTTTGGATCTTAGAAAGTTAAAGAGAAATGCAAGAAAATGGTTCCCTCAAATAAACAAAAAAGAACCTTCCATTTGACACTTTTATCATCCATCATTTCACCAAAATCATCATTATGGCGTCATTTATTTCAAGAGTGCCTCAAACCCTTCATGAGTGAACAATTGGATAAAAGAAATTGGAACAAGAGTAGCACATCCATCCCTACTTGATTTCTAGAGAATGGTGTCATTATGTTTCTTTTAGTTTTTTTATTGGATTTGACTACATAATACTAATAATAATAATAAAGACATCGAGCTACAGTAAGAGAAATATTAAAATAAAAAAAAAAGTTATGCTAATCAATGCACGTGTTCGAGATTTGATTTTTGACCCATAGATTACATCATTTTGTTTATTTAATTAGGCCTCTCGAAGAATAATAATTTTTCGATACCCTCCAATCCACCTTTCTTAATCATGGGATTCCGATATTTACATCTAATCTTGCCTCCTGTCACCTTTTCCTGGCTCGGGCATTGAAAACAATAATTATAATTAAGAAAAATTAAATCACATATAATCACATTGATGTATAATATAAGTCTTTATCACTATGAAGTTTGAAACCCTCAATGCAAGCTTTTTGTTTCTCTCTCATTTTGGGTTATCCCAAGTAATTGTTTGGCTTTTGCTTCATTTTTGGGGTTTTGCTTTCGTAATTTTTTGACCCGTTGGTACGGCGTGTACGGAGCCAACGACTATCGGCCAGAGCAGGAATTTGGGAACATCATTTTAATCGTGTTCCCATTGATTGAATGAACCGATTTTTAAGTCATAGTTATACTAGTGAAAGTAGCTTTCACCAGTAGTTTGCGCCTTGGATGAAGGTTCTGCCCAGGAGGAATCTGGAAAGGACAAGGAAGCCATATTTCCTCCTGCATTTGCGCCTTGGAGCAACGCATGCATAGTGGGTTCTTAAAAGAGTGGTGCAAATGTTGCATGTTCACTTACATGTAGATGGGATTAATCAAATAATGAAACTGTGTGACAAAACAATGCAATTAAGAGAAATAGAAATGATGTTTACATCCTTTGGTTAGTGGGGAGAGATCCGTTAATACTTGATGTAAGACTCTTTATTCTTACTATTCCTTAGTATTTTCTTGTATAAATAATATTTCGTCAATCTAACCGTTGGATTAGATATTCTACTCATAGATGTCATGCATATCAAATTTCAAGTTAATCGGAGATTAAGAACTATGTCATTCATAAAGTTTCCTAAACTATTGTTTTAACTATAAAAGAAATAAAGGTTTCCTGATCAACTACTTCCTGATATTTGATTAACTTGAAATTCAGCACACATGACTCTATAAATAGAATATGTAATCCAACAATTAGATTAGTAAGATATTATTTCTACAAGAAGATAGTGAGGGGTTTAAGGGGTGAAAGTTTAAAAATCTTACTTCATGAATCAAGGGATCATTCCCCGTGATTAATTTGCTCATATATAAAGACCATATGGACGGATAATGTAAGGATGCGTTTAAAACTAATATGATAGACACAATCATTTTATTTTGAAATGAAATAAACACGAGACGCTTTTGAAAATAATGGGTGAGGACACAAGGTGAAGTCGTTTTATTTTGAAATTAAAAGAAGGGATAATACTATTTTGATATGATTACAGTCTTTACCCTCCCAAATACACTAATAGGATAAAGTATAGAGTAAAAGTATGAGACTACTTAGCATTACCCTAAAAAGAAGATGGGAGTAAACAGGCTACCTTTATGGAATTTCCATGGGATTTCTTTGTTTGTATGGCAGTTTTTTTTAGAGAATAATTAAGCTAGAGATGCCTATTGCTTGCCAATTTTATAGTACCCTTGACAACTGAGATAAAAAAAAAAAAAGGGTTACAAATGCCACTCCAATGCGGCTAAAGAGGAAGATTGATTTGATTTGATTTTATTTGAAGAATCTTTCCTGATCATAGGTATCCTTGACCGAAAGATAATATTGAGAAAAAGGAAATAAAACAAAAGGGTTGAAATTTGAAAGTGTCAGGATTTCCTTTTTTTTTTTTTTTTTAAGTCTAGATATATCCCACTAACCCCCTCCAGATGTGTGGTCATGGTCATGGCTCTTTATTTTGCCTTTTTCGAGAGTGTTCGTTTTTTTTTTTTTCTTCTTCATAGGTCATGATAATTTAGTATATTCTTATTACTGATTGAACTGAGTGATTTTAAATTTAAACTTATAAAAAAAAATATTGATACCCTTCTGTTGAGGAGTGTATATGCCCCTTATACCCAATAATTATCCAATGTGCCTATCATAGTATTAGACCTTATTAAAAGTATTTGTTTAATAAAAAGTGTTTTACAATAAAGCATATTTCTAGAATGAAAGCTGCCGCAAAGATCTCATTTCTACTCCGTCCTAATCCGTTACAGCTTTAGAAATGGGCTGTGACTCCTCACTAGGCACTCCCCCACAAAGAGTCAATTCAAGGAGGGTCCCAAGACCTTGACCCTTGATAAAATCATTTAATCCAAAGCCTTAGTCAGAGATATACCCTGGCCGATATACCCTAGCCGGCCCGTTTGGTATCCTTATCATGAATCATGACCACTTTCCATTTAAAAGCTACCCCAAGTTGTTCAAAAGGACCCCACCAAACAAGGCCTAAACCAAGCTGCGTGTCTAAGAAGTGTGCACATGTGAATAGACCAGACAATTTTCAGAATGCAGAGGTGGTGCACTTGGGAATGCATGGACATGTGAAGGTGAGGCCTATAGTCAACAGTGTGCCCTAACTTCCGAAACCTACACGTGGCCCTATCAACTTGTTAGTCCAGTTTGTTGGCTCCTTAGGGACATATAATCCAGATATATGTGTAAAATATCTTGATTATTTGATTTGTTGTTTTCTGTTTGATTTTTTTTTCCCCTTAGTTAATCTCACAAAATAAGTTACACAAGCAACATTTTCATTGTTTTCATGGGTAACATGCATTAATTTATGTAAAGCTATCATTGATTTGTCCAGTCTTTTAATTGTGATGGCCAGAATTCTTCTCTTCTTTTAATGAAAAAGTTAGAGGTTTGAATCTTGACTTTATCTACTGAAAAAGTGGATTCAAAAAGACCGAACTCATAAAGTTCGGATGCAAGATTAGTAAAAAAATAGAAAAAAAAAGAAGTGGGGTGGGGGGGGGGGGGGGGATTACACTAGCTATGCTAGTAAGAAATATGGAATCTATGGAATCCATGTAAGGAAGGGGGAAATGTAATTGGTATAATACTATTAGGCACTAGTGCTTTTATTTTGTAAATTGTGCAGAGACAGAATAAAAAAATTGAAAATTCCAAGTTTTCGAATGACCAACCTAGTCTAAAGGTCGTAGCTAGGATTCGAGTTTCCTTTTCTTTGTCCTAATCACGTCGGTTTTCAGAGTAATAATTAATAAAAACCATGAGCAACAAACCACAAAGAATAAGTAGTTTATGTTGATGGTTTCCGTTACCATTTTGTTTAAAGAAGTCGAAAATTTTATAATTCAAATTTAGTAAGAACTTGATTATATTCAAATCTTTCTTTTTGGGTCCACTTCAAAGAATACCTAAAGAGTTTTTAGAATAGGCTGTTAAATTAAATCAGGCCTGTTAATTAAATTTAATTTGTTGTCTATTCGTTATACTATTTTGAGTGGCTGTCATATCAACCATTCGATCATAAAACCTACAATATTAGATATTATATATATCTATCGCAAGCAAAATAAAAAATAAAAAATAAAAAATAGTATGATCAATTTTTATTTTGGGTTAATGGCTTCCATTGGTCACTTGAAATGATGTCTTCAAGTGACTTTATGACACGTGGCTAAATCTCTCTAATCCAATGTAGGAAAAATGGCCTTTAGGGAGTACCCAAAATCTTCCTAGTCCATAGTCCATACTCATATCTGGCATGGGGCATGGGCAGGTAGTTCTCCATGAAAGATTAGTAGCGAGAGTGTGATTTCCTTGTCCATACCTTATAAAGTCTCATGAACCAAAGTCACCAAACACACTTCTTCCAACAAATCACGTGCCATCCCCCATCACCCATGTGACTTGTAGTTGTCTGTACTCTGTTGTAAATTGAAGATGACCAAAAATATCCTTGGAGCTCACCACAAAAGCACAAAGTATTTCAATGCTTTCTGTTTGATGGATTTCTAAAGTTTCAGTTGGGGGGAATCCCATACATTAGTTGTGGATCGGCTCCTCTGAAATGAAAAATGGTGCAAATTCTACAATCGGCCAATTGTCAACAGGACAGGATGCCACGTCAGGATAATGCAGGTGTCACCCTGTTTGACTAAGACAAAGTCAAAGAAACATCAGTCCCCGTACTTATTCAGTTGTGACCACAGGCTGGGTGTGTGTGGAATAGTGCAAAATCTAAATTGCAGATATTAGAGGTGATTTGTCAATGCCTGGCGAAAGATTTTGCAATCTGTACATTCATCACAGTGACCCTTCAGTCACTCCGGCAGGAAGACCCACCTAATTGTGGACCTCCTTTTACATACCATTCTTTAAAATATATATATACATAGAGGTGATCCCATCATCACGTGTTGATATAAGTTACATCAGCACTATGCATTGAGGGTTGTATCCCTTACATTGATTCAATGCACCTCATATCTCACTAATGCACAAGGTACAACTCTCAATGCAGGTTTTGATATAAGTTATATCAGCACGTGCTTACCTGATCATCATCCTATATATATATATATATATATAGAGAGAGAGAGAGAGAGAGAGAGAGAGAGAGAGAGAGAGATGATGATTCGGTAAGCACATGCTGATATAATTTATATTAATACTCACATTGAAAGTTGTACCTTGTGCATTAGTGGATTACAGAGTATATTGGACCAATGAAAGGGATACAACTCTCAATGTATGGTGCTGATATAACTTATATCAACATGTGCTGACCTGATCAGGACTGCATATATATATATATAGAGAGAGAGAGAGGGAGAGAATATTGACCAAATAAACACATGCTGATATAATTTATATTAACATCCATATTAAAAATTGTATTTTATGTATTAGTCGGTTACGAGATACATTGAATCAATGCAAATGATACAACCCCCAATGTATGATACTGAATAATTTATATCAACACGTACTGACTCGATCAGGATTGTATATATATATATATATATATATATATATAGGGAAAGTCCATTTTAGTAGACACCATTGCACCAACGTCAATAACTATTACTAGTTAAGCCAAGGGAGTTATTCCAGTTGGTAGGAGGAAAACCGCTCTATTTTATCACCGTGTGTCCGATTCTTTTGGAGAGCCCTCTAGGAATTAATTTCTAAATGCATCAAGCCGATATGAGGGAGTGCCCTTAAAATCGCCTAGGAAGGGATTTAATTGAGATGCACGCAAACTGACCTAAACACCCTAAATGTCAAATAAAAATAAATAAATAAATAAATAAATAAACCTATTATTAGTTTCTATTGTTTGGCTAAAAATAAATAAATAAATAAATAAATAAAACGTGTAGTAACGCATTAATGTAGTAATGAAATTTATAAAAGGGGAAAAGATTAGAGGAATTCCAGATTGGTCCAGCTATGGGCAAATAATTACACATCAACATAAATGATTAATAACTTCCTAGGAAATGTCTACTAACTTAACTTAAAATGACTATTATTTGTAATTATTTGCCCCTAACTGGACCAATATGTAATTCCTCCTAAGATTAAATTTTTTACATTAGATGGAAAAAAAAAAATGCAAACAAAAACCAAAAATACACATGGATTTACTAGTTTTGGAGATAGTCAATGATGATTCATTCTTGGACGACTTCTTTTTCTCTTAGACACCCACTTTAATTTCGATCTAATTAATTATTGGTGAAGTGTTTAGAAAATGTTTTGGCCGCTTTTCAAATGCATTTTCAACAAGCATTTTCAATTCATTTATGGACAAATTACGTAAGCTTATTGAATTTCCAAATCTTTTCTACATCTCCAATTATTGCTTCTCATGTCTGTTTTCAATTCAAACTAGTAATTTTTTTTTTTTTTTTTTGGGGATAAGATAGTAACTATATATGTTCTAGAATGTTCTAGAATAAAGACTTAAATCTTCTAGAATAGGATAATCAAGTATTTACTTAATTACCTAACCAGTTGATAGTTGAAAATATTAACCAAGGTTAGGAAACATCAAGAATAGAAAACTGTTCGACCCACATGCATTGAATATGTGTGTGATTTCCTTTAATCAAAGCACCTATCGTGCCTAGCTAGTGCTTAATTTTTGACTTGTTTAGGCTTCTACTAGTGGTTAATTTAATGTTACGCGGAAGTAATTTTCTTCGATCGGTGGTTAATTTCAATGGCGCCTAAACATCGATAATTACCTAATGATAGCTTTTTTTGACCAAGTTTAATTATAAACACTTTCTCACGCAAAATTTAGCCGCGTTGATTAGCAAATTCCATTCACATATCATGTGATTCATATTATCGCAATGAAGTATTTTTATGGTTTAACTTGCTCTTATACAAGCGCCCGCTTCATCTTATCGACTACTAACAATAGAGTTATTTTATGCTATGTTTTTTGTCGAAAAATGAAAAAGAGATCAAATGAAAATGGTTGTTAAATTAAAATTTTGGTTGAAAAAAAGGGAAAATGGAAAAATAAAATAAAATAAAATTAGTGAAATAGCTGGGCCATTTAAACATTTCTATCACTTTCAAAATTTTATAAGATTTTTTTTTTAAAAAAAAATTTATTTAAAATTCCAAAGGAAAAAAAAAAAAAGTTAGACCAAATAAAATATAAAAAATCTGGTAGTTTAAATTGGCTCTTGAATTTGGGTTGTATGCTTGGATGTCCCATGGGAAATAAATTGGCCCATTTTGTTTCAAATATAAATTTATGTACAACTCCAATTCTGTAAAATAAGGTAATTGAAAAAAAATAAAAAATAAATAAATATATATATTGGTAGCTAGCATCATAAGAGATAGTAAAAATTTGATATTACAATGGTGTTTTTTGAACGGATTTATCTCGACTTGCCTGATATACATGATTTGTGAATTAATGCATGGCGAAGTACTACATGCATCTACGAGAATGAATTTGGACCCAAGATTTTCAGATAGGGTGTGAGGTCATTATTTATGAGGGTGGGCCTATTTTCGTACCCTTTTTGGCTTATCTACACCCCTTTATGGCTAATTTGGTCATTTGGTTATTTCTTTGTTAAATTTCCTAATTCTAATTAGAAGAAAGAAGCTTCGCCCCTTATATCAAACCCAATTTGATGATTTGGATGAAATCTTGGGATTTCTTTGCTCTTGACATTTATTTTTGTATCCTGTTTAGAGGGGAAATTGAGAGAAAAATAAGTGACGGCTTTTTTTTTTTCTTTCTTTCTTTCCTTTTTTTTTTTTCATTACTCATCAATGCATAAATATCTATTCATTTCGTCAATCATTAAAAGTCATAGAACTAACAAATGATCTATCAATTTAAAAGAGATCCATAAGAGTTAGAAGTGAGAAGGAGAATGAGGGGGGGAGAGATTGAGAGTATAGAAAGGAACAGTATAGGTGAATGTCATGTTGAATTTTGTTGCTTCCACTTCTTCATTTATTTATTTATTTATTTATTTTTTCCAATAGATGAGTATCATGCTTTTCCCTTTCCCTTACCCCCTCCTCTTCTTGATTTTCCTTTTTAAAGTTCTATAAAATTTTGCCCCCAAAAAAAATAGACTTACTGTTACAGTATAGAAAAAGGGCTGTTAGAGAAACAAGAGGGGAGGAGGGAAGAGGAAAAAGAGGGAGGAGAGAGAAAATATTTAAAAAGATGAGGAGAAGATGAAGGAAGTTAAATGATTTAAATAACTATATAAGGATGTGGATAAGCAAAAAAAAGGTGTGGAAATAGACTCATCCTTTTTTTAAATTGCATCATTGTAAACATCTCTTGATAAATTTCATCATCTATGCTCCGTCATTTCTGTCACTAGCCAAAAGTACTCTCTTCCTCACTTTATTAGAGTACTTTTCTTTTCTAGGATGTCCCAAAATGTTTATCCATTAAAAAAAAAAAATTAAATTGCTTGCAAATTTTTTTTTTTTTTCATAATATCCTTTGTCCTATTAAAAATGAGAGTAAAAATACTGGAGAAGTACAAAAATGCCAATGCATTCATCACACTGGAAGAATAGTATTGAAAAATTAAAACGAATCCAACGAGTTGTCAATGCATTAATTGCAATTCTTTAACATGTATGTTTTGCCAAAATACTCAAACAATTTATAGGAATACAATAAAGTTGGAAATCTCTATTGAGTTTGCCATGAGATTATTCATATGAAAAAAGAAAAAGAAAAAAATAATTAAAAAAAAAAAGGGTCTAACTAAATCACTTTTGGCCATTTATCTAAATTAAATTTGTTTTTGCAAATGTTTTAAAATAAAGAAGATGCTACTTCGACAACAAAAACTTATTATGATTTTCCTTTTATGCTAATAGATTATTGGGAGGAGGTATTTTTGAAAATATGAAATCTAATAAATGATAAATTAATTCAATGACGATCGTTTTTAAAAACTGTGTGCTTCATCAAATTTAACCTATTTTCATGGGATGTGTGAGTAAAGGAAGTATAAGGTTATTGCTTATTCTACATCTAACTTTATAACAAACCATGGATAACAAATGACTAACTCATTAGTGAGCTTAAGCGGACCCCAGGCAGTGGCTTTTGGAGGGTAAGTCCAGGCTGATTTTTGTAAACTTTGTTTAAGAGGAACCAATCATCTCAACTCTCAGCACTCAGGAAAAAGAAAAAAAAAAAAAATAATAATAATAATCAAATGGCAATGACAAATCCTCATCTTTCTTTCCTTGTTAGCCAGCACCACAATCACTGTACGGACAAGATTGAATTGTCGATACCTAGGTAGGACCCGTATATTTGATTTCTAATGAGTTTACTCAGACGGATTTGCAGGCCCAAAAGTGAGTTTTCCCTTTAACAGGGAAGAGAGAGAGAAAAAAAAAAGACCCCATCTCTCTCTCATGTTCTTGGGGGTGGGTGGCTTTGTTTTTATCTCCTCAAAAATGTTGCCTTGTTGTAAAGCCTTTGTCTTTTGATCAAAATACTTAAATACCTCCCTCCAGAAGACCAGAACGCCCACCAAAAAAAAAAAAAAAAATCAACTTACCTCTCTCTCTCTCTTTCTCAAGAATAATTGATTGTTGATAATTTCGCGTTTCTCTTCTCTCTTCTCTCTCTCTCTCTCTCTCTCAAGAATTATTATTGTGTGATAGATCATCTCCCTCACTCCCTCTCCGGTGTGTCAGAAGGAAGAGGAAAAGCTATAGAGAGGAATACTAATCATAATAAAGCAAAATAAAAGAGCAAAAAGATAAATATTTGAAAAGAAAAATTAGAGAATGAATGGTCTCTTCCATCCTGAAACAGATCACTCTGAGTTTGTCGAAGTCGATCCCACTGGAAGATATGGCAGAGTAATCAAATCCGTCTCCCTCCCTCCCTCTCTCTCTCTCTCTCTCCTTCTCTCTATCTGTCGTTTGAGTTTTGAGTTTAATTTTTGGGCACCATTTTTTTGTTGCAGTATAACGAAATCCTTGGCAAAGGAGCTTCAAAGACAGTGTACGAATTCAAACTCTGTTCCCTTTCTTTTCTTTTGCATACCCATTTCAGATTTGTTCAAAACTTGAACCTTTTTTTGGGCTTTTCCCTTGGAATTTTTTGCATACCCATTTTCGATTTCTTCAAAGTTTGGAGCTTTTTTGGGTCTTTCAATGAGGTTTGACAAACGGGTGTTTCATAGATTTGTCATTTGTTCGGTGTTTTTGGCATGTTGGTTGGTGCAGCTACAGAGCATTTGATGAGTATGAAGGGATTGAAGTTGCTTGGAACCAGGTTAAGCTTTATGATTTTCTACAAAGCCCTGAAGATCTCGAGAGGCTCTACTGTGAAATTCATCTCCTCAAAACACTGAAGCACAAGAACATTATGAAGTTCTACACTTCATGGGTTGATATCGCCAATAGGAACATCAACTTTGTGACTGAGATGTTCACTTCTGGGACTCTCAGACAGTAAGTATTTATTGTGAAACTTCCCTGATATTCATCAATTGTTCCTTGTTTTTCTGTTGGTTTTTCTATGTCGGTCCTTGAGATTTCAGATTATTTTATCTTGATTCTTTTGCCTTTTTGGTGTTTGATAGGTATAGGCTAAAGCACAAGAGAGTTAATATCAGAGCAGTAAAGCATTGGTGTAAACAGATCTTGAATGGGCTTCTCTATCTCCATAGCCTTGATCCCCCTGTGATCCATAGAGATCTCAAGTGTGACAATATATTTGTCAATGGCAACCAAGGTGAAGTAAAAATTGGCGATCTCGGCCTCGCCGCAATTCTCCGAAAATCGCATGCTGCTCACTGTGTTGGTATGTTCAACTTATTCAAATCTTACTGGAATTTGTTCATGACACTCTAGACAGAACTGAAAATTTGTATGAGATCTTAAGAACCCATATCTATTTGGATTGTCCTTTTGTGATATCGATATCTGATGGGATAAATGGTGATTGAAATGATTAAGGAAAGTCATTTAACTAGAAGTTTATATGTTTTGGGTGTCCTCTTTCTAATCAGGAACACCAGAGTTCATGGCTCCAGAAGTGTACAAGGAGGAATACAATGAATTAGTGGACATTTATTCTTTTGGAATGTGTATCTTGGAAATGGTCACCTTTGAATATCCATATAGTGAATGCACTCATCCTGCTCAGATCTACAAGAAAGTTATCTCTGTAAGAAGACCCTTCTCTTTGCCCCCGTTCCTCCCTTTCTCTCTCTCTCTCTCTCTCTTGACAAGCTCTAATTCTTTAGGGGAAGAAACCAGATGCTTTGTACAAAGTGAAGGATCCGGAAGTTAGACGATTTGTTGAGAAATGCTTGGCAACCGTCTCCCTAAGACTCTCTGCGAGGGAGCTTTTGGAGGACCCTTTTCTCCAAATTGATGATTGTGAATCCGATTGGAGGTCGATAGAGGGCCTGAGTGATTTTGATGGCATGGGTCCTCTTTCAAGGCAACCTTTTACTGAATACCATCATAACAACGGTTCCTTTGATAATGGATACTCTAATGGTGTCGGCTTTGAAACCCTAAATGGATGGGATTATCATCCTGTTGAGACTGAATCGTGTGGTATTGAACTTTTCGAGTATCATGAAGACGAACATTTTCCACATGTTGACATAAGTATTAAAGGGAAGAGGAGAGAAGATGATGGCATCTTTTTAAGACTCAGAATTACAGATAAAGAAGGTTTATAAACAAAATTTCTTTCTTTGCTTCTTTTTTTCTTCAATTCTATTCATTGTTTTGTTTTCCTTCCTCAATCAAGTACCGGAAACTTCTCTTTGCAGGCCCCATCCGAAACATCTACTTCCCATTTGATATTGAAACCGATACAGCATTGAGTGTTGCGACCGAAATGGTGGCAGAGCTGGATATTACTGACCAAGACGTGACTAAAATAGCAGATATGATTGATGGGGAGATTTCTTCCTTGGTACCCGAATGGCAGCCAGGGCCAGGAATCGAAGAAACTCCCCGTTTCTTAAGTTTAAGCTTCTGTCAGAATTGTGTTTCCAACCATAACTCTTCTGGTTCTTTCATGGATTATTTGTCAAATAATCCAGGTGCCAAGAATTTGCAGGTTCTTCCATGCACTAGACATGGATGTGCTGCTATGCATGGCCGGTTCGAAGAGATCACATACCAAGCTGATGGGTCTGAGCATCGTGTGACAGAGGGTGCACCAAATGTGTCAAGCCCTTCAGATGGTTCTCAATATTATGAAACATGGGATCAGTGCGAAAGCGTTGTGCTCAGTTCACATGGTTCGGGGGAGAGCCATTCATATGAAGAACATGAAAAATTGGATCAAGAAATCTCATCTAAGGATGAGAGAGAGATTAGAATGGAAACCAAAATTGCATACGATGCAAGGAATTCAATCAGGCATTCACCAAGGTCCAGTTCTTTTAACGCGAATCATTCATCGCCTACTGCCATTGCAGACGATTATGAGAATGAAATTCAGCAGGAACTGAGATGGCTCAAAGCAAAGTATCAAATGGAATTGAGGAAACTTAGAGATGAACAATTAGGACTTGTATCAAATTCTTCAAACATTTCTTCGGGCTCAGGTACCAGAGAACACAAAACACTTAACTGGGTTTCTGTCATCTTCGAATTCAAACCCATTACAAGGAGACAACAATGGGATTCTATTGAAATCTTCTGCCAATGGTGAGCATATTAGTTCTAATTGCCAAGACCATGTCAAGAAAAGCTGCCCCAATTCGGAAACCCGAAGGGCCCGAAATTTGGGTTTCCGAAATTGCGAGGCGATTAAAAATACCCCTAGTGCAGCAGATGATATGGTCACTGCCAAGAGTTCCTATATTGGGTCATTGCTTCCACACTCTCTTCACAGGACAACATCCCTCCCAGTTGATGCTGTTGGTTTATAAATATCTGTAAGGCACTATTTCATTCTTTTCTTACATATTATACCCTCATAGAGGCTGTATGTATAATTAATAATTTTATCAAATCCACCTTTTTTGAATGAGCAATATTAAATCCACCCTCAAAAGTTTTGCTACCATCCTCTCTCTCTCTCTCTCTCTCTATCTCTCTCTCTCAAATAATGAGAACAAAATGAAGTGTCGTGATGGGCATCAGTATCAATTATGAGACATGTAATTATTGAGGCTTGCAGGGTCTCAAAGTGCAATGACATGTTGAGTTTGAGACTTTGTGTCCATGTACATCATCCATTTTCCTTAAAACTACCAAACATAGCATATAAAAGCACTATCCATTGGGTGCCATGCTGTCATATATATGTATATATATATATATATATAGAGAGAGAGAGAGAGAGAGAGAGAGAGAGAGAGAACATCAAGTTTATCTAAAACAATAATAATTTATTGGTTTGGAGACTGAGTTGCAGATGCCAGTGATGAAGTGCATTATTTGGTATGTCAAGTTGCAGCTGGCCAATGAGAAGTTTTGTAAGAACTACACTGCTTATTGGATGGACCCACCTTGTGCCTGATATTATAGAGGAGTTTTCAAGGTGTAGTGATTTATATTATATATATATATATATATATTTGTATGGCCTAACCAAAGAATCATATCCCTTGCATCAGGCCACTAATAATCCTAATCACCTTAAAATTATGCTATATTGCTTGTCAAAACTACAAGCAGTCTTTGAATTTGCTAATTTGTAGGGTCAAACTCAAAATACATCATGTCTTATTTTTAGTTGAATATGAAGCAAATGGTGATGACTGAAGAAATTTTGCATGATAGTGAGACTGAGAGGGGGCAAAATGGTGACCAATTCACATGGTTCAAAAAATCCACCAGCTTTATGGGAAAAGTCTAGGATTAGTTCAATGCGTAACGCGTATCAAGTTGAAGAGGATTTTAAAATTAATCGGCAATGATACCAAATATTTAGAAAAAGAGGAAGAAATAGAGATGATTTGCTTCTTTTAAGGGAGAATTACATATTGGTCTGGCTGTGGGCAAATAATTATAGTTAGTAGACATTTTTAGTTAAGTTAGTACTCATTTTTTAGGAAATTAGTAGTAATTTATGCTCAAGTCTAATTATTCGCCAGATTGGTAATTTCCCCTTGTTTTTTACTATGGCATAATTTTTAAAAATAACTGTATGGAAAATGAATTTAACAAAAATTTGAATAAATCTTGAGTGATTTGACAAAAGGTTCATATGTAAAACTAAGTAAAAAAGAATTTTAATCGCCATGCCACAGGCCATGCCCAAGGTGATATTTGTTCCTCACTCACTCTTAAAAAGAAGTGAGGAGTTTGAAACTCGACTTAACTATTCGTAATGGGTTAGGTTGTAGGATCAAGACCAAAAAAGAAAAAAAAAAGGGGGGAATTCTGATCTAAATATTTAGCAAAATTTTAATCGAACAATTTAGATTATGGTGAATGCGTGCCAGAAAGGATTCACCAAAAAAGTTCGTGATATAAAAAAACCATATTTATGACTAAAAGTGTGATGAGCATTATCATTCATGCTACAAGCTCAACTTAGTTGAGTCACTAGTGATAAGCATTATCATTCATGGGAAGCTTAGTTATTTAAGTAGGTGGGATGTTATCTAGTGGAGAGAGAGAGAGAGAGAGTCCCTTTTTGTATGATTGCGAAGCTTTACATGTTCTACCTTTCTCACATTAATAATGTGGTCATGATGATGATGTGAAGCTTGCTTTAGCATATAACTTGGTGATCACATCCACAAACAGCAAATAAGAAAAAAAAAACATGGAGACGTTTTCACTCATATTATCATATAACATACGTACCCTTTTATTTTTTGAAAGTGGTTTTGGCACTTACGTGGACATATTCTTTTGTTGTATTACTTTTATAAATAATAAAGGGTACTTTGATAGACCCACCTCTCCCATAGTTGAATTCAAAAGGCAAATAAAAGCATAAAATAATTCCTGAATGGGTAGAATTACATATTGACCTCACTATGTGCAAATAATTACATATCAATATCGCGTAAGTCGTTTGATCCGAATTCATGTTGATATATAGTCATTTGTATTGCCAATGGCCCTTAGGTGTAGTGGCATATCCCATCTCAATAAGAATGTGGGGTTTGCAGAGATTTTGGTTTCAACTCCGCGTAAGTGCGTGTGTATCGTTTGACAAAAAAATTAATTTCTATCGATATGTGATTATTTACCCGTAACGGGACCAATCTATAATTCCCCCAAGAGAAAATTTTATCATAAAAAGCAAATAAAAGCATTCAAAAGTAAAGCTTCTAGTTCTAATCAAACAGGGAGAATACATAACATCACCACTAAATTTTTGTTCATTCGAAGTCTAATCCATCTGTTCTGCTTTTCTTTTTATTAGAAATGTGGTCTTTTTTTCTTTTTGGGTTCCTTTGTAGATACCAGATCCCACATAAAAGCAAAAAATGTCCCCATTGGAGTGTGAATGCTGAGATTATGGGTGATAAGAATGGGACATGAAGATATTCTGGTCCTTTTTTGAGAGCTGTAGATGTCGACTACTGTAGAATTAAAATGAGGGTCATTCTCACATTTTGTGCAAGAATTGGACCACCCCACATAATATTCTACTAATATACTTGAAATTATATTCAACGCGTAACGTTCCAATCATATACTTCATATTATAATTCAACGCGTGACAAAATCGTTTATTGTCTACTGAGAAAAAAAATAATTTATCGTATCCTTTTGTGAACCAAATTGACCAAACCATCCGGTCGAGCCATTAATCCTAGATTGCGAGGAGTTTCTAGCTAGAGATTGAACCGTATTTTGGATTTTTAGCCAACTGCGATCATTCCAAGCCAGAGAAAAAACTTTATTGCTGACCCTCCCCCGAGGCTTGGGAGACTTATATAGGAGAAATAAGCGAAAAGTCCATTTACAAAGAAACATTGAAGCAACAGTCTTCCTAATTTTCTTGTATAGCCACAAGTCCAAAAAAATCTTTAAATCTTAAAGTTTCATGCAAAGGTTAGAGTTAGCTTTTTATTTAATGCCTTTTTTGTCCTCTCAACTGTTGTGGTAAATCCTTATCGATTGTTATAGTAAATATTCAAGGTATTAATGTTTATATAATGTTAGGATTTTTTTTGAATTTTTCCCATGATTAACTCAATCAATTAATGTTCATTAATAATTTTCTACCTCGATTGTTATGGTAAGTATTTAAGGTATTAACACTCATATTTCGTTAGGATATTATTTTGAATTCCACTCAATCAATGACAAAATTTCTGTTTTTAATAGTCTACCTAACAATTTTTCCTCCCAACTGTTATGGTAAATATTCAATATATTAATGCTTATATTTTGCTAGGATATATTTTTTTTTAATTTTAATTTTCCCCCATGAGTCTACAAGTTACTCAAACAGTCACATAACATTTCATACAGAACTTTCGCGTCCAACAAACAATTATATAACGCATTATGTGAATAAACAAAAATAGTACGTTACATGTATTGCTTAATTAAAAATTTGTTTAACAGATTGTTACATGTACAAGGTAGAGTTATATTTGTTTCATTCACAATTACAAAACAAAATTTTAAAACTGTTACATATGGAAGTATTTGTTTCAACAATTTCGAATTACATATTGAACAATCTTACTCCTACTTATGAAGATCATACATGAATTGATGTAACTATTTGGTTTGATTTAACACAATTCGAAAATAGTTGGAGGAAGACATAACCATGCCTAATTGAGTTAATTGATGCGACGATTATGGAAGAAGAATCTAAAGCAAAACTTGGGCTTGATCATCTCTACTAATCATGGAACTAAAGTAAGATGTAGTATTTAGGATGTCTTCAAATTATATGTGAAGGGCATATTTGTCCTTAAATAATTATGTAGACTTATGGCTTTAATTGTTTTTTACAGACTTAAATCTCCATGAGTTAGCAAATTTGGATTTCACCCCAAATGCCCCACTTATATATGGGTCATGTTTTTTTTTTTTTTTGGGGTACTTTCTTTAACACCTCCCATCACCACCAACACCCCCCCCCCCCCAAAAAAAAGAAAAAAAAAAAGAAGAAGACTATTTAAGGGCGGAATGTGGAAAATATCCTAGGGGCTGGGGCCAAATTCATATTCTAAAATTAGCGGTTATTAGTTTGCAAATAGATGGGCAATTTTAACGAATAGCAAACTTAAAGATGTCTTAATGGGAGGGGATATAGTGCAATCTTAATAGATGGGAGGCTCAAAAGATGGGTTATTATACAAATACAATATATTTTGGGGATACCACCATTATTATACACACTTAGAGTGAAGATAGGTTCCAAACCTCAACTTCTAATATGTACCATACCTACAAGTCTTTGCCACTTAAGTTAGGGCATCTTTTAGGCCATTAAACCGGTTAAATGTACTTTCAATGCACATCTGAACCAACTGCTGGCAGTAAACCAACAAAAACCAATAAGGAATGTATGTTTTGTGAGCGGTACCTTGAGTTAGAATTCCATCAAATGCCATGTAAGAAAATTAATGGACAAAATGCCCTATGCATTTTTTTTTTCTTTTTTCTTTTGTGCAAGATAACCCCTAGGGTTTTATTTTATTTTATTTGGGGGGTGGGGGGGGAGATAACCCCTATGCTTTTAAGTTGGTACAGGGGAGAACACAAATAGGGATTAAATCCAAATGAAGTAGGTGCAGCATGGGATTTTTAAGCTTTATTGGAAATATTATTAACAAGATACTTATTTGAGAGTGTTAATGGTGTTTCCTTTTTTATTTCCTCCACTTCATGCTTTCTAAGATTCAAATGAAAATGGCTAGATAATTATATATATATTTCGATTTATTACTTAAGTTTTTTGGAATCCGGCCACGGGGTCTAAGTACTAAATATGAATCATAGTTCAAATATTTCGCAATCCAATTCATACATTTCGTGTTCCATATACTAAAATAAATATTTGACGAGGTAAAACCTATCTCTATCAAGATGACAGATCTATTCTCTCTCTATATAATTTTTTTTTAAAAAAAATGGAAAAAAAACGAAATTTTCAAATGAAAATGACAAGAAATCTCCCCATCACCACCAACCCGTGCACGAAAGAGGTACAAAAAAATCTGAAATATTGAATCCACTAGACCTCATTGCAAGATTCCGCATGCATAATAGATAATAGCGTTGAATGTTAGGCAAAACTCCTCAATCGGCGATCATGACACTGCTTGAAAATATTTGCATGTCAACCGTACCCCTTTGTCATTTTCTTCACATTCCTAACTTGACCTAACCATGGAACTTGTCCAACCCAACAGTAATTTTCTTGATCTGGTAATAACTTGTGACTATGATGCAGCAAACGACATGATAGACAAATTTATCCTGACGTGAGAAAACTAAAAAGGTGGAAGCAGCAGAAATTGTTCAAAAATACCCAGGCCTCAGCTGCGCTACTAAGCGGAGTTTTAAACTAAAGGCCTCTGCTGAGCTACTAAGCAACCAAATTTTTTTGAACAAATCATGAAACTGGTTGATTCTGTTTGTATCCAGCCCTATGCAACTTGGGTTGAAAATTTGAAATCGAACGGAATATTGAGCAGAGAATGAGCACGCAGTTTGCACACTTAAGCATCCTATGCCGCCAACACCATGTTGAGGGTTTGATCCACGCTATCGTGCTCAATTTAATTAAACCCATGAAACAACATGGCAATGACTTGAAGTTATGGTCAGCTAATTCAGTTTATTCTACTTTCTCTTGATTTGGTTTCTCTTTATCAATCTTATAGCCTCATAGGTGATACAGTTTCATGTTTCAATCTCTCTTAGAAAACTACTCTGCCCTTCTCTCTATCTATAACAAATTTCTGGTTCTTAAAATAAATTTTTTTAAAAAAATGCTGATGTACCTATCAGAAACTTTGAGAATACAATGATAATCTGCGAATATATTATAGTAAGAATAATTTAACAAAACAGCCCCCAAATTCCACAAATCCATTTGTATAAGAGACTCGATAAAATGTACAGAAATTGCATTTCACATTAGAACACCTCTGTGGGTTTACATCTGAGATAAAATGGGCTACACTTACAAGAGTTGATGAAAGAAAACCAATGCTCTAAAGTGGATATATAAATATAACTTTCCTCTATACAAAAGGGCACTTTGGAGCCTAAAAGCAGCTCAAGTAATCTTAATGAAGAACTTATTGGTACATTATTACAAAGGCCTCAAAAGCGGGTAATCTTCAAGTAGTTCCCGTTCTGACAATGTGTCATTTTCATTCTGAGGAGTCCACAACACTTCCACCGCCTGCATGAGAAGCAAAGTGAAATCAGGCATTGAGCTAACCAAAACTTTAGGTAATTATTTGCTGAATATATCTATTCTTACCATTGTTTTGCTTGAGGGGATAGATGCAAGCTTTTGCAAGGCTTCCTTCAAATCTCCACTGCCATTGATGGTGGGCAGTTTATGTACTCCTTCAGCAGCCACCAGAACGGTTACCTGAATTTTGAGAAATTCAAAAAAGATGACAACAAGGGACTTGGGAGCTGAAGTACAGAGTTGCAATTCAAGTCACACTATGCTTTCAACTCCTTAAAATAGCTCATTCGTCAATGCTAATGATTTTGATATTTTATGCATATGCATATAAGGATAACGTTTTTGAATTCACCTTCAGGAGCATGAGAGTCAGTTACTTCTTAAAGAGCATGTATAACATTTATAATAAGATGAAAGAACAAAACTTCCCTAAAAGGTGTAGAGACTTGACAAGAACAATACAATTCTACATTGATGGTAACCCCAACACACCTGAACCAAGTTGCACCACTAACGTTCTATCCTACAAAAAAAAATTTCTTACTTCCACAACCTAATTTCACAAACTCAACTTGTTTCCCCATTTTAGCAAGTAATTCATAAAGTCAGCCTTTCCACATTTGCAACTTAAAAAAAAAAAATAATAATAAATAAAATAAAAAGGCAATTCCTCCCAATCCTGCCATTCAGAAAATATCATTTCTGCCAATGCTTGAACAAATATAACTCCTCCCAATGAATTATAATATTTATTCAACAAAAGCCACTGCACATTGACACTTCCATTTAGCTTTCAACATCACTTCTCTACAAGCTGGCCCTAGACCCAAGAATGCAGAAGAATTTCAATGCCGCTCAAGAATCATTTGATATAAGCTGAAACTTCATTTTCTCAATTTCAGAGAAGGGATCCTTTTGATAATATTGTAGACTAAACAGATAAAAAAACCTATGAAGAAAGAAAACAGAGCAATGTGCATCATATCCATCTTTTTTAAGGGCACTCCCCACCCCCTCAAAAATAAATGAATAAAGAAATAAAATAATAAGAATGAAGTGAAATCTAAAAGAGCCATATAGAGCATAGTGCTAAGGCATATGACATGAGGATAGGAAAAATGTGTTACAGCATGTAAAAGGACAGATGATAACATGATCAATAAATCATTGCTAGCATAGACCATCTTCAGAACCCACTGTTTTAGTACTAAGAAAGAAGTTGAGACGTATTTTTCCAAAAACTATCTAAAAGTTAACCTTACCACTATGTACTCATTGCTGAATCCACTAGCTCTCTGGCCGCTTGTGCTTTGCTTTTTGATGTTGTTCACATTGACAAGCGTCTCTTCATCAAATTTTCCCCGTTCTTCAATAGAAAGTTGATTGAAGCGTTTCTCCCCATCCTCTATGCTCCGCTTCACATCCACCTGAAAAGAATGTCACAAGTACACAGGCATGAGTTACACCTCCAATTTTATTTAAAAAAATTCCCATTGCAGAAGCAGGTACATTAATGCCCACCATTAAATTAATAATAAGGTGCAAGGAAGAATAGGGATTTTTTTTTCCAAGAGTGATTTCAAAGTGAGAATATGACCAAATAACGTTGCTAAAATTTCTTCTATATATATGTGAATAAGAAAGAGAGAAATGAATGTCCCTTGATCAAGAGCTCAAAAAACAAATTCATATTTCTGTTCAATGATCATGTCTACATAACATAGTTCTAAAGAAATTGTTTCAAGATCTTACTTTCTCCCCAAACAAAAAGAAAAGAGAATCAACAACTGTGCTCTGCATAAATGCTTCGGATTTTATATATATTTTTTAATGCAACTAATAAGACGCTTGTCTTTGGTGTCAGACACAAAAAACCCCCAATATTCCAATGCCTATATATAATAATATGATAACACTAAAAGAATGAATTATTTCTAATATATTTTGAACCTTGACTCCTTCCCAAACAATATCTCTTGTAATGCAGTGGACCACCTAAATCATAGGAAGTAGAACCTTTCATATCAGGTTCCATGTTCAAGGAAGATCAAAAGGTAACCAAGACTGTTATTCACAGTGTGAGGCTGCAAGCTAAATTAGACATCCATCTTAGGATCTAAAACAGCACAACCAGAGAGAGCATATGTAAATTAAAAAACAAGGTTTGTCCATTACCAAAAAAGGAAAGGTAGGAGTGATGGACTTTTCATCCCTAGGGAAAGGAAAACTTCTTTCCTTCCTCTTTGTTTAGTAAGCAAGGAGGATGGAAGAAAAAGAAATAATTACTTTACTGTACCATACTACCCTCACAAAGAGAAAGGAAGGAATACAATATTTTTTCACAGCATATACTGGTTTCCCTCCACTTTTTGCCCACTTTTGGGCAGAAAGAATTTGGTGGGCTGGAAGGATGCCTAATCCCTCCACTTTTTCTTCCTGGCCAAACAAAGGAAAAGGTCTCCTTCCATCCACTTTTCCATTCTCCACTTTCCTTCCACCTTTCCTCTCTACCAAATGGGCTCTAAGATTTGCAATTTGAGCTAAAATTTGAAATCAATTGTATGGTTTGATAAATTTCAAAATTGGATCCACAATCACAGAGTACAAGTAAATTCCACGTTAGGAAACCAATCTTATCCTGTCAACATGACTGCTGCTACTACTACGGTTGCTACTACCAAGCTAGCCAAAGTACACACAACACTGATGTTGGTACCAAGGTAGCACCAGCAGTGTTGCGGTTAAAATTGCAATCCAAATCATAGGATCATAGCAATCCTAGGATGAAAATAATTAAATGATCCAGATCGTCTTCAAAATTGTAGAAGGGTACAATTGCATAAGAATAGGTGTAGGATTGTTAGGATCACAAGTTTATACAAGATTCCTAATGAAACCAATCATAGGCAACTTTTGGTTTTTATTCTTGAGCAACCTGACATTTATTTAAGGCAGAAGGCCCAAATATAAGTAAAAACCCAATCCCATGACATCTTTAAAACCTTAACTATTTGATCTTATTTATTTGATTAAGGCAAGAGAAGGGGTCCTCTTCTCATTCATCTCTCTACAACCAACTATCAAGGACAACACGAGAAAACTTTCTCTTCCATTTGACTTGGATGGTAGTAATAAGAAGGCTTATGGCAAGGGACCATGCCTCAGGAAGCAGAGGTCCTAAGTTCAACTCTTGCCAACCCCTTGGGGCCACCCACACAAGATTCCATGGTTCTCATGGGCTAATGGGCCTTGGGTTAATCAGTCCATGTGAGTTGCAAGATCTTGCACTGGACCTTGGTTTACCCATAGGGGGTTCTTCATATCAACGAATAAATAAATATCAAAATTATTACTTAGTTACTTACACTTTTTCTTACTTTGTGGATTTTTTTTTTCTTTTTTTAACGAGGAAACCCTTTTGGCAAACCCAAGGCCATATAAGACCCAAGTCCAAGGCCCATGAGAAGCATGAAACCTTGTGTGGACAACCCCAAGGAATTTAGTGAGAGTTGAACTCAGAACCTCCTGCTTCCTAAGGAGTGGTCCCTTGCTAATTGAGCTACCCTTGAGATTTTACATTGTCGAATCTTACAATTCTCAATCTAATCCTACCATTCGATGTTAAAGACTACCCATTGATGAAGTGTGGGATCTTGCCCACCACATGCAATGGTAGTCTTATTCCCTTTGAACCACCCCCATCCCCCCCCCCCCCCCCCCCCCCCCCACCCCAACCCCCGGGGTGGCCCCCGCGGAAAAAAGAAAAACACACACACACACACACACACACACACCAAACCAACTAAAAGAACACTACACATCATCCAAGATATTAACATAACCTATCCAAAGTTCCAAGCAATCACTATGAAAGCACAGCAACAACGAGATTTCTAAAAGTTAGCACTAAGATTTTGATCTCAATCATAACTCAGAGCATAGGCAAATCTACATTATGTGGATCATTTCATAGGCTAAGTCCAGGTGGGAATTTGGTACTAAAGATAGACATTCCTAAGATGTGCCTTCACCATAACCCCAGGTGTAAAAAGTTCTTTCCAAGATCATTTTAACAGTCTCAATATTGTTAACTTTGCAAATGAGAAACAGAAGTACCAAGAATATAATGGTAGCATGTCCCGTTCAAGAGACTGTATATAACATTTTAAACAGGTTTAGAAAAGAAGGAAAATAGGGAGCCAGACTTCGACAACGTAACCAATTGTTGAAGTTAAGGCATTCTATGCACCAGAAAAATGTTGCACGAGATGGTAGTTAACTTACAGATGAATAAGCAGAGATGCAGTAATCAGGATGCCGAAGCAAAGCCAGCATTGTCTCTGTAATCAGGAGGCAAATAGGGACAAATTTCAAATGAAGAATTTATATGAAATCAAAGCCACAGCGTCTTTAGCAAAGATGTAATTATATTAAGCAATGTAATTTGGTATATGTCCACAACAATGGAATGGGACAAATAATATAACAATCACTCAAAACAAAGGAATCAGTATGATGAGGGACTACCAAAAGCTTAGCATTGCCTCTCACCTTCTAAAATTTTAATGAACGTAAACATACAAGTAGAAACCATACCCAAGATTGCTAATATGACTAGTGAGGCTAATTAAAATTTCTAGGGCTGAAAATATCACAGCATGTGTCATGTCAATTAATTTACCTATGAAAGAAAAACCAAATATTTTATTTATTTATTTATTATTATTTATTATTATTATTATTTTTTTGTGAAAAAGCAAAGCACGATTGCATGAGACAGACAATAAAATCACTTACAAAGAATCTTTACCTGTCAATACATAGCTCAAACCCTCTGAGCTAGATGTATCTGCAGTTTCAGCAATCCGATTAAGATCCCTTTGAAGTGATCGCCCCATGCCCAACAACCCAACCTAAGAAAAGACAATTGTGAGGAAAATTTTGGACAACTTTTTTGAATTCCAACAAAAAAAAAAAAAAAAAAAAAAAAAATAGTACACCACAGCTCAACTTATTGCACTTAAATAGCTTTACATGTCATAGTGACATAAATTTACTGCAATCATATTTGCGGCTAAACAAACCTTGTTTTTGCTATCCCAAATAAATTTAATAAATAAATAAATAAATCTTGTGTTGGTGCAACATGTATTAAATTAAAATCTTCATCTTGCAAGAGCTCACAAGTTCCACTCTAATACTATCTAATCTTCTCCTCTGTAGCCTCTCAACTCATAAAAGTCAACATCTCTCCTAGACTATACCTATCTAATGATATATCATTTCTTGGTTGCCTAACAATTTCCTTCATGAAGTACACAGGGCCTAGTTTTTGTCTTTAAAATTTTCCCTTTTGTTTGATTAAAATATGGCAATTGCAAAGCACCAAAAAGAACTCCACTTTAGCCACACCCTTGCACACATATACAAGTAAAGAATTTGAATGTGTGCAGGGAGCAATAGTAAACAAAACCCATAATAAACTAAGCCGCCAACCTCTTCCCTCAACAACTAACAAATAATTCCAAGCCGCGATAATTAGAGGTTAAAACAATTGACAATTTGAGATGTACACTGACAAAGGCAAGATAATTATCGTTAAGTTGAGATTTAATTATACCATGCTTAATTAACAATTCTTGTGTAGTCAAACAATGAATTCTCTCTAAAGAACCCACCTTGCAGTATTTTCATTAAAATCTATAGTAATAAATCAAGTAATTAGAATTCACACATGTAAGTGTCACAATCCTAAATGGTATAGGGATTCGAGTAGGTGTGTTCCATTATTCATGGGACTTTTGGCATATTCGGTCAAGCTTCATAACATTCTGTGCGTCATAGCACATTCCACATCTTAAGTTTGAGTCACGCAAATGGCTACCTAAGAGAAGGCTACCTAGGGTAGAGTGTGACTCATATCCAATGGCAAAAATGACAGCTTAAACCATAAAATGATGGTGGTCCATTTCAATCCTAAACGCTACAAGACTTTGATTTGACGTATTCCTCCATTTTGGTTTCTTAGTCAAAAAATTCTTTGATCAGCATCTTAGTAAAAATTCACCTACAGCAATCTTTCAAATAGAGTGAAAAATAAAAAATAAAAAATAAAATGAAAATAAAAATCTATCAGCATACCTGAAGCTTGATAACACTTGTTTTCTCTGTAGCAGTGAGCACACCTCCTTCGGAACGATCCGAGAGAAACCCAGACTACCAAAATAAACGCCGCGAAGCCCATCATGATAAAAAAGAAACTCGATCCAGCACCCACTCCGACCCCAACCGCGGGTCCAACGTAAGCCCCACCACCACTAAACCCAAACGGCGAAGGCGCATAATACGGCACCGAGTACGAAAACCCAGAGCTCGGCGTCCGAGCCGAGTAACTCCTCGACGACGACGACGATGAGTGGGACGAAAACGACTTCCCTCCCATTCTCCCACCCGAAGCAGCTAATGCCGAATTCGGATCGTACATCAATAGTAACCCTAACAACACAGCAGCCACCGCGGGTTTTCTTATCGCCTTGAGGGCTTTCAAGATTGCATCAGTAACAACTTCAAGGGGATTCGTAGACATTTCTCCACATTCTTTACATTCATTACTCGAAGAAATCGATAATTTCTTCGATTGCTTCGTGTAGAAGCATTTAACGCTAAATTTATTGTACCCTCCACTAAATTTAGCCTTGAATTTAGATTGTTTGATGAAACAAGCTGCTGCACCGTTTGTATGAGGTAACTGAATTGGAGAGCTTCGTTTCCAATTCAATGGGTTCGCTTCGATAAGCGTAGCCATGGCCATGGATTTGATGAAGGAGGTATAGGGTTTTTTGTGATTTTGTTGGGATTTGAGAAGGGTAGAGATATTTTTGCTTCGTGGGAGTTTTTGAGTCTGATATTGGAGAAGGGATGTAAACCAGAAGGAGGAAATCTGGGTGTGGCCCAAATAGGGTGAGCTGTGGCCAGTCAGGTGGTGGAGGGAATTGGAACCTCATCTCATCTATAAGTAAGTCTTTTTCAGGGAAAAAAAAATTTGGAGACCGAGATTCTGTTCTAAGGACCACGTGACTGAATCGGAGGAGGCACGTGACGTGGATACTTCCTTTACCGTTATCGTTTTTTGGTGAGTACTAAGTAATCCCTTTCCCTTACCCAAGGAAAATTCTACTGTAATTTCTCCTGTGGCCACATCAAAAAATGTCTTTTATTTTTTTTCTTTTATTTTTAATTTTTTAAAATGCACAATACCTACATCATTACATAAAAAAAAAAAAAAAAAAAAAAAAACCAATAGGGATGAGAAGCATGTTGAAGGGTTCTAACTGTGCATTATATCTCCACCGTTCATGCCGAAAGGGTATTAACCGTACATGTGGGGAGTAATCGGATGCTGAACCTTGTTTTATATTTTATTTTTAAGATAAATATCTAAAATATTTATCAAAAAAAGAATTTTATCCAAAAAATTCATAAAGTAAATTTTCTATTTAACAAACCCAAATAAAGTTATAGTATATCCAAAAAACCCAACACCTTAACTTTCATCTAACTCTATTTAGATTATATAGTTTTTAGACTAATGTACCCTTTTTATAATTGTTTATTTGTTTATTTTCTTTTCTCCTTCTTTCCTTTTTTTTTTTTTTTGTTGTGATAAATGGCAAATAATTCATTTATTAGATAAATAAGCTGGTAATACAAATTTTGAATAATTATTTTTATATTTTAATACTCCATAAAAAATATAATAAAGTATTTTAGTCAAGAAAATTTATCAATCGAACAGAGTTAAATGAAAATTAAGTTTTTTGGAAATCACTTTATGGGGTTTTTGGATATAATTAAGGGATATTTTGGATATTTACCATTTATTTCATTTTATTTTTTCTTTAAAAAAAAAAAATCTTAAAAGGATCGGCCCAACCAGAGCCTGTTTTAATTAGCTGGGCCTAACACTCCATAAGCCGAGGAGTTTGATCAGGCCAAGAGGTTCACCGGGCCCTGTCCAATTCCTAATTCTAGGGCACCTTCGAAAACCTATGCTATAAATATATAAATACATTGGCTAGGGTTTTGTTCTTTCTCTCTCTGTCTTTCGCCTCTGGGTCCAAGGCTGCGTTTGTGAGAGACTGCCATCGTTGTAGCAGATTCACTCAAACAGCAAAAAATGACGGACAAGGCAGTGACGATCCGTACCAGGAAGTTTATGACGAACAGGCTTCTCTCTAGAAAACAGTTCGTAAGTTCCCTCCTTTCCTGCCCCCCCCCTTCCCTTTTATAAACCTAACCATTGTTTGTTAGCTGAGAAAATGGAGGAAAAGAAAGTTTTGGATTCTTATGTTTTAGATTGTTTTGGTTTCCATCAACTCAACTTAGCCAAATAAGTGTATTGTTATTAAACCCAGTTCCTAAATGATGAAAAATATAATATGTAATAATTTGTAAGTTCTATTTTTATTTTATTGCCCTCTGTTTGGTTGCTAAGAAACCTTAGGTGAAGGAAAGAGAACGGAAGTTCAGATCCAATGTTTTTTTTTTTTTTTCTGGTTTCCATTAAGCTAAACAGTTGTGTTAGAATCAGTTTAGTGGATTAATGGAGTTTCTGTTTTATCGGGTCCTAAACAATGGTAGAATGAGATTAAAAAATTATGAATTATTTTTTCTTACACTTTCTCAGAAACCGAACTGAGGTTTTCACGTTCTGTGATTTACTTGGAGAAAGTTAGAGATCTGAGACCCTAACCCTTGAAGAATCTTTAAGATTTGAGACCCGAACTCTGAACTTTAATCCCCCAATTGGGTTTCTAAGAAAATGAGGAAAAGAAAGGAAATGAAAATTTGAATCCTACCCTTTTTGTGTGCTTATTTTGATTCTCAGAAATGAAGATAAACCCAACTCAAAAAGGATTAAGAATAGAAGATTGGAAGCTTCAATTTATCTTATTTTCTCACATTCTCATGGTTTTTCTATTTCATTGGACGCAGGTCATTGATGTTCTTCATCCAGGCAAAGCCAATGTTTCCAAGGTACATCTTTTATTCAATACTGTTTTCCCCCTGATTTTCTGTTGATCTTTGTGCTTGCAGTGCAATTTTTGTGATTCTGTGGTGCTCATACTGTATTGTATTGTTATTGAGTGAGTGATTGATATGGGTTTGTTGGTCTTGTATATTTTGTTATGAAGGCGGAGCTGAAGGAGAAATTGGCAGCAATCTATGAGGTGAAGGACCCGAATGCAATTTTTGTATTCAAATTCCGGACCCATTTTGGTGGTGGGAAATCTACTGGGTTTGGTTTGATATATGATTCCGTGGAGAATGCGAAGAAATATGAGCCCAAGTACAGGCTTATCAGGGTAAATCTATGTGACTTTACTCTTTGTTTCCCATATTAGATAATTAGTTCTGTTTATGAGTGCTGTAATATATTGTATTTTGGTCATCTTCAGTGGGTATGAACATGACTGTGTGGCAAAATATCATAGTCTAATCACATGATGACAATGTTATTAAGTGGATTGAAGTCATAGGTGGAGGCCCTTAGAAACCTCAACCTTCTATAGTGAAGCAATTGATTTCTCTAGATCCATAGAATTTTTGTAGTCACCTGAGATTGCATATTTGTGCTGAATTCTCTAACTTAGAAGAGCAGCTCTGACCTTTCAGAAATATTTTTGTGGTCACCTGAGATTGCATATTTGTGCTGACTTTTTTTCGCGGTTATCTCTTTTTTTTGCCACTTGTTTTTCTCCTTCTACTCAGAAAGAATTTTTCTGCCCCTTATATGTTCTTTTTCTTTCTAATATAGATTCATTTTCCATTGGAAAGAGGAGTACCATAGTTGGGTCGTTTTGGACCCACCTAAATTTAACTCAATTCAAACCTGACCCACTCCTATATCTATTATTGGATTAGGATGAGGACTCTATCCAATGTATTAGATTAAACACAAGACGTCATGGAATTCTCATGATGCTTAATGGTGGTAGGATTTCAAACCATGTAAATCTCGTGGTTTAAATACTTGTGGATTGACCCACCCTTGGGTAGCCCAATTGGTAAGGGCAAACTTGTTATTGTGTGGTTAGGCGCACGCCGCACGGTCATGGGTTCGATTCCCTGCTAGGACAACCCAAGATTTAAGTGGGTGGCCATGGTGGTGGGTTGCTGTGCTAGTCTCCCCGGGGGTTTAGTTTCCATGGGTGGGTCCAAAGGCCCTGTTGTGGGATGGTTCCCCCATTATTTAAAAATAAATAAAATAAATAAATAAATAAAATTAAAAATTAAAAAAATTAAAAAATTATTTAAAAAAAATACTCGTGGATTTGTTGAAATCATGGTGGGGTTAATTGGAAAGCATTCTCAGAGTGAATGGCTTGACACTTTGATTGATGGTATTGAAATATAGTGAAGGTATCTTGAACAACTTTTGGTGTTTCCAATTTCTATGCCTCCGATTGATTCATCAAGTCAAAGTTTTGCTATGAAATTTAGGAATTACGACCCTGATTATCTGGGTTAGGACATTCTTAAATTTCCAGAAATTTCCTTGAGATCACATTTTCTGACTTCTAATGCAATATTGTTTTGATGAAGACTTGTAAATTTGTAATGCAATATTGTACCCTTATGAATGAATCAATTGCATTAAAATGGGTAGAGGCCCATCTAAGGATTTCACTTGTGTCATTTCTTATAATATCTTTCTCATGCTGCACTTCTTATAATATCTCTCATGATGCACTTTGAACCTTGTGTTGGCAGAATGGACTTGATACTAAGGTTGAGAAGTCTAGGAAGCAAATGAAGGAGAGGAAGAACAGGTCCAAGAAGATTCGTGGAGTAAAGAAGGTACGAAACCATATATTTTGGTTTTCATTTGTCTTGGTTTTCTATTGCATTAAGTCACTTCTTACCTTACTATGGTTTCTTGTGTGCAGACCAAGGCTGGAGATGCTGCGAAGGCTGGAAAGAAGAAATGAGTTTTTTGGAATTTTGAGCCACTCCCAATTCCAATACAAGGCGATGGAGTTTTTAATAGTCATATTCTTCTCTTGTTAGTTATCAATATGATAATCTTTTGTGTCACTTTGGATTTGGATCTTCATGTGATATGATTTTGTGCTATGTTTTCTCCGTGAGGACCTTTTTTTTGAGATATTTAGAAAAGTCAGTTATTTTCTGTTATCAGATGCTGTGATTTCAACAGAATTTATTTAGCAATAGAATTTAAGCTTGTGCTTTGTTTGTTGATTTGCTGAAATTAATGCTTTTGATTTCTTTTATCCAACGTATTCCTCTCTCCAGCTTGAACTTGAAAGAGTTTATTGTTGGCAATGAAACTCTTTGAATCAAATTTAATCAAAATTTTTGAAAGTGTTTGCCAAAACTACCATAATAATTTTGGTAGACTTTCTAATTTCCAAGTGACACAATCTGGACCTGGGAATCGATGTTGGGTATGTTACCCGATTGATTGGGAGAATATAAACTGGAAGAGCTGACGGATTGATTATCGACCAGATCACTTTCCACTTGATACGCACACATGACATCATCTGGAGAATCGATTTCTCATAATCTTGTGTATTTTTTTCCCCCATTTCTTGTTGCAGTCCTTAGTCATCGGAGAAGAGTAAATATTCTTGAAAAACATTTAAGCTCGGAAAATTTCTTGTTACTATTCATTCAAAACTATGTGTATATATATATATATATATAGTTACTGAGTGAATAATTTCAGAATAGTGAAAGCTGAGTGATAGCAAAAATTTTTGCCCGTTTATTATTTCTGAATGATGATTGTAGGTCTACTTCAACCAACATGAGGATCTACCATTATAAACCATTGTTGCTTTTTACAAGGATGGGTACACGACTATTTCGTCAGGGAATTTATGAACACAATGTTTACATATTCAGGCATCTATCAAAAGCAACGGCTGCTATGTTGGAATTTCCATATTATGGATGTTTCCATGGCAACGGATCGGATAATCCATTGATAGGCCTACCCATGAAAACAGTTTTTCAACCCATCGACCAGGTTGCCGTTAAACCCTCTTGTTTTGGGTCTGGATAGGTTTACCGACGGCCTTAACAGTCCCTTCCTTTATCCAGCCTAAACTGAGTTTTTGACTTTTTGGGCTGGTTCAAATTATCAAAGGTAAACCACTGATCTGATTTAGAGATCCCATTGACCGTAAGAATTGTTTGCTTAGAAAATTCTTGGATTGATAAGGAAACAAAGAGAAATGGGTTGACTATAAATTTGAAGTTGAAAAGCTTCACAAATACACCCACGTTTGGCAACGCATGCATACATTAACAACAAATCTGTGATGTAGCATCGAGGATCAAACTTCACAAGCTTTGCATTATCTGGAAAATAACACTACGCAGAAATTTTTTTTATAGCACACTGCAATTCTACAATATACTTTCGGATGGACCTATTTCCACACCCTTTTATGTTAAATCCACACTGCTCCATGAGTGAAATTAATGATAAATGGGTGAAAATAAAGCATGAGGGGTGTGAATTTAGCAAGAAAGGGTGTGGAAATAACCCCACCCTATACTTTCTCCGATAAAAATAGCCTTTCAGATTACATTTAAAAACAAGTTGCTTTCTACTTTGAATGTGACTCTCAAAGTTGTGTGTTGTCACCATATATATCAACTACATGGAGATTGAGAGAGAGAGTGAACGAGCTAGTGTTTAGTCACCTCCAAACACATAGCATTACACTTAGGGTCCCAATACATCTTTAACATGTCTCCTTCTTTGTAACCCTAAGTCTCCCACATTATGTAATAACAATTCTCCCTTTTCTCAAGCTTTGCGTCGTATTGCTCATTGTCTTCTGGATTCATCAATCCAATGGCCATGGCCTTACCATTTTCTGCTCTCCTAGCCCTTCCTATATGCCTTCGATAAGATCCGTATAGGATGGCAATTTCGGACTCGTCAACTCTTGCTGCCCAAGAAATGTCTCGACGGTCCATACATTTCTTGGACTTGTTGGAGTAGAAGGGCCAAGAAATTCTTTTCCATTCCAAATGGGCACAAGAGAGAAAGAGAACAACACCTTTTGTGACTGCATGGGCCTTAATGTGAAAGATGAATTCATGCATGCAAAAACACTGGATTTGAAGCCTATTGGGTTATATTTATGCATTACCCAATCGGTATTCAATCCAAAAGATCAAATCTAGTCTGGTAAATCACTGATCCGATTTAGAGATCCCATCTATCATTCATTCGATGCTTTTGGGGCGAGAGAGAAGGAGGAGGAGAAGAAAAATTGACGAAAGGATAACGATAGCAAGATACATGCTTAGACAAGCAAATTGAACAAAACATATGGGCAAAAGGAGCAGGAAAGGCAATCCATTTATAAGATATGCTTAGGGTTAAAAGCTGTGAACAGCTATGAATGTATTACGTCCAGGATCAGGCATAGTTGGGCATGTGAATAAGAACGTTTAATGGCAATTTTAATCTCTTACCAAAACATGTGAGGACTATATAGATTTTTGAAATGTATACTAAACGTTTTGAAAACCGGTCCGGACATTGATCTGGTCAAGTGGTGGAATTGGTTTAATTTGGTTCAAGCGGTCGGGTCAAATGAGTTAACCGGTTAAGATATATAATTGAAATGAAGTTTATAATTATATTTTACCACTGCAAAAAGTGAAGAAAAAAATGTAATTTAGCACTTAAGTATTAATTTAAGCTTAAATTTTTAAGTTCAGATTTGAAAACTAATAACTAATAAGTCATAACTAGTGCATTAGAATAAAGAAAACAACATAAATTAATAAAATAACTAAAATAAACCACATAAAGTTCAAAAAAAGACAAATTGTCTATTGGTGGAATTTTAACTTTACCATTACTTTATTGCCCAATTAACATGGTTAGGTCAGTGGGTCAATGGTTGAACCATTTGATCCCATTGGGTTTTTTGGATATACAACTTTTTGGGTCGATTGAATTAATCGGTCCAATAAATATGTTGGGTCTGGTCGAACTTGGTTCAACCATTGGATTGGGGTTGGTTTTCAACACATTGATGATTGATGTGTACACAAGGCCAATGAATATTTTGATGTACATAGAAATAAAATAAATAATTGCAATTTTGATACCTTATCATAACAATTAAGCTACCATTATAGTGTTTCCTAGTACGATTTATTTGTCATCTCAATGGATTTAATGATAATGAGGTAATAGTTTTGTTACCAAGAACTTTTATAACATTCAATTGTATTCCAATACAAATGCAGTAAGTGAATCCAAAATAAGAATATCTTCATGGAAATCCAAAAAGGCTTCATATATTTCCAATATATACAATGTCTTTTATAGAATTTGAAAAGATAGCTGTATATAAAATACTCTCTCTGTCCCATAAAGATAAACTATTTTGTAACTTTTTTTTTTCTCCAAAATATTTGTCCATTTTGAAAAGTTAATTCATAATTTTTTTTGAAATTCTTATACTATCCGTTGTTATTTCAATAATTACTTGCAACACAACACTCAATAAAAAGTAGGTGAGGGTAATTTTGAAAAAATAGAGTTTAAGAGTAAAGGACAAGTGAATGAAATGATGATTTTTTTTAAATTACGTGTTTTGGCAAATATGACCTATCTTTGAGGGACTGAGGGAGTATAAATCTTTAACCCAAAAAGTATATACTCAGTATATAATATAATTCAAATATAGAAATATAAAAAATATTATAATTCAAATATAGATATAGAGTCTTGCATCTTTTATGTCAACAGAAATTCCCTAATTTTACTGCTAATCCTAGATGGACCGGATTCTAAATAATCTTATAGAAATTAAGCTAGATAAAAATACAAGTGGGGCTCAAGTCCAACATATTTCCTTTTTTTTTTTTTTTTTCGTTTTGGTTACATTGGAGAGGTTTGATTCCTAAACTTTCTCACACCCCAACTTCACCTGGGAATGTCTAGGCCATAAAGGCTCATGCTAAGTTTTACCCAAACTCTAGGGCCATAGTCTGATATTGGCCCGATCCCAATGGCAGCCCAAATTTTGAAGCTCGTGTAATTACAGCAAAAAAAATTTTCAAAATTTTTTTTTTAAAAATTTTTTGGTTAGTCTGTAATTTTTTTTAATTATGTGGTCTTGTCAAGGCTGAGCTCGATTTAGTTAGATCTATCTTGAATACTTCTAAATTTGGGTTTTATCTCAAAGAAACATTCACCTTTTACCTCTACCTTGACAATGCTCACAAACTCTACTATCCAACTTTGATGGTATCTTCTATCGTAGGACAATGCAATATCTTGAAGTTATTAGCTTGTAATTGTTGACACAATTACAACAATGCTTAGGAGCGGAGGGATTGACTTTTTCTTCATCTTTCTATTCTGCTAGGCTTCAAAGTACACACGGTAATAGTGCCCCAAAAAAAAAAATGTAAAAGAAAATTCATAAAAATAGGATAAAATGCTTGAAAAAAATACAGTTTAAAACTTTGAGCTTTTAACTATAAGGATGGTCCTTTTTTTTTTTTTTTTTTGGGGGGGGGGGGGGGGGGAAGTAAGGTTGGGTTACTTGAGGAAATTTAATTTTTTATTACACTTGCAATTCTTAGTGATTTGGCAACCTTTCACTTTATAAATAGTCTTTTACCCATGGTGTCCATACCCTTTTCCGGTGAGAGGCAAACCTTTGATCAAGTTTTTGGATTATGACTACCTGTGCCACACTGGTTGAAAGGCAATAAATCCTAATGAGGAGAAAAATAAAAACACAAAATCTATTGTTTTGATGGAAAAATTCAAAAGAATGATGATCGTCATCATTACATAACATAATGGAAAATCAAAATAAAGACGTTTCATAAATTTCAATACTTTATCTTATAATATCAATTGTGGGATGATTCCAACATTTTAAGTAAGCTGTCCTCCAATTTTTTTTTTTTTTGCTTTTCTGGGCTAACAATATTCAAACTTTCGGCTTAACTAATCTCTTGAACATGAGTAAGACCATTCCTCATTCGCATTGATTAATATTCACGATAAACTTGATTGGTAGCTAACCCTTGAAAGGAGTGGAAACTCAAACTTAATACTTTTCATTTCTTGAGATTTAAATTCCCAAGTGATCCACATATTAGATGATAAGGTAATAGATTTGTTGTGCCTTTAATAATATAGAAAATCTATTACAACTATTTAATTCACATTTTGACAACCAAAAAGGTCCCTACTTTTGGGATCCAGATTTGGTCAAAACCATCATTGTGCTAATCTAAATTGTCTATAAAAGTAATGAATGGTTCATATCAAAATATTGCTATGGTCAACTTAACTCATGTATTTTTTGGATTTTCGATGAACAATTCAGATCACTTCAGCATAGTGATAGAATTTTTTCAAATCATTACCAAACCCTTTGACCTTTTTTTGTTTTCGGTAATGAGGTGAAATCTATGTTAAATCTACAAGAAATGCTAAACCAAAAAAGTCTCTCATATTACCCGTTGCAGACGTTATTTACTCTAGGAAGCCAACTTGCATCTTCCATCTTCCAAGTTACCAATTAAAAGGAATTTTGTCAAAAGGAAAATCAATAAAATCGAGTGGGGAATAGGACAAAACATAAGCCAAACACATGGACGTGATACGTTGCAGTACAATAAAAGCCTGCAGCATGGAGTAGAATATACTCATAGGATACGGTATCATACAAAATGGAAAATGCAAGAAAAAGCCCCTTTATTTCTCCATCTGTACTTGTCACCCCTAGGCTCTTTACATTTCCCAAATTTGCTTGGACATTCATTGAAAGATGAATAAGAATCTCAGAAACACACAAAGAGCAAGATGAGGTTACAAATTTTTTTTTTATCCCATTTATATTTTTTTTTTTAAGGGGTAAACGTTCACATGGGCTAATCGAGGTTGGTCTTAAGGGTATATAAATTTTTTATTTTTTATTTTTTTATTTTTTTAAAAAAATTTTGGGGGGCCAAAGGTAGGTAGGGAAAAAGGGAAAGTCACAGATACACACATCGGCATAACTGAATAGAACTAATGAAATAGAGTGTATAAGATTTCACATCTCCTTTAAAAGTTAGGCCATTCAATGTGAATTAACCTTATGAGCTCTTGAGCCTATTTTGGGCTGTGTTTTTGCACATGACAACTAAGGACTTGTTTGAGTCTAAATAATTTTGATATATTTTACATACTTTTGAAGGCACAAATCGATTATCTCAAATGAAATTACTTAAAAATGTTGGAATCATCGCTATAGTTAATGTTATGAGATTTATTTATAGGAATTCATATAATGTAGCCATTTTACATTTCTATTCTCATTTATGATGGTGGTCATCAGTTTTTTTTTTTTTTTTTCCATTCAACATGATGGATTTGTGACTTCTATACTATTTATTTTTATTTGAACACCCAAACAAGCCCTTAACACATTAGATTTTTAGGTCTGAAATGCAACTATGATTAGGTAATAATTTTGTTACCAAAATTCTAGGTAACACCAATTCATTGTGATGAAGTAGGCAGATTTAGAAAGATTAAAAAAGATTTAGTGACTTGAGCTGTCACGTTTAGATGGCTACTCGATCATGATATTTTAGTACTAAGCAAGTTGGTTGACTTGAAAGTTTTACCATTTTTTTCTTCTCTTCTTTTCTTTAGGTATCATACCCTACACCTAACACCTATCCCTAATTATCTGTATTTTATTCTCAATTCAATTTTTTGTTATATCAAGTAGAATTAAGTTTCAAATCCTTATCCCCTCCTCCATCATAAGGTGGAAAAATAGGGCATACTTTATAAAAGGGGTCTTGAAAATTTCACTTGATGCATAAATTGTAGTATAATTTTCTATTCTTTTTTATTTTTTTAATATTTAATTATGAGTTTTTTTTTTTTGGCTAAATATAGATATTCTAAAAGTATTCTCTTTCAAGATTTGGACTAAGATTAATATCATAGGATATTCGATTTACCTCAAAGCCTTTGCATCCAATAGTAAAAGAGGTAAAGATTTGAACGTAGTATTTCCGATTCTTAAACTACCATCTTCGCGGATTGTGTTGCTATATAGGTAAGTGTTACCCATATTTATCTCATCATTATCATTATCAAAATAAAGCACTCAATTGTGTGTGTTTTTACCCTTTAGCCCCAACAAAAAAAAAAAAAAAAAAAAGAATAAAAAAAGGAAGGAGACGGCATCCAAATCTAATGATAAAACGTGTTTGACCGATAGCGCAGTACCCAGAACGCAAGCTAAGGTGGAATTTCCATAATAAGGTGCACCGTTGTGCTGAGTTGCTGACTATCCTATTACCCTTTTACCCCCACCTATATAAAATGCTTCCACGAGTTTCTTGATTGACCGCAAAGAGAAACTTACAGTATATTCTAACTCGTGGACAAGTTTTTCTCGTCCACCCCCACCCCCACCCCCACCCCCCCTCTCTATCTCTATATATACAACCCCGTTTCTCACTCATTTCGTGTATACCATTTCCTGAATTCACTCATTTCATCTGAAATTTCATCATGGAGGAAGCTAAGGGTAAGGTTCTTAATACCCATTTCCCAACTTATTAATTTTGTTATTATATTGTAGTTTTAGCATTCTCGGTGTATGCTTTCAATCTCAGCCAATGTTGTTTTCAGTCTCTTTTCATGTATTGTTTTGGGGTCTGTGTTGACTATTAGTGTAGACTTGTGGAGTTTTGTTTTGGGAAGTTTTCATAGGGTCCATTATATTCACTATGTTTTTTGTATCTATATCTATTCGTCATGGTCAGGTGCAGATTGTAATTACATGCGTTGGTGGTTTGGTTTTTCAGTTCTCCGTATTTTTGTGTTCGAGTACTCGGTTGGGTGTGTGTAGAATTGCAGCTTAAGCTATTTTGTTCCCACAATTGGAGTCAAACATTAGTCCACCCACTCATGGGATTATGCGTAAAATTGAAATCATAGGCTTTATTCATACATTTTTGGAGTTGGATTTGGATTTGTGTGCAAATTTTATGAATGATGGGGTTATATGGTGGATGACATTAACAATTTTGATGTACAATTGAATCAGCATTTGGACGTCGTGTGATATGGAATTGTTTTACGAAGTACTTTTTGTGTAAATTCAATGATGAAAATGGGGTAGTTGCCAAATATGGGAGTAATTAACTGACACGGTCAGCAGTGTCCTTATTTTAAATACGCCTTTTGGCCAAAAAAGGAAGTTCTGATTCTGATTCTGATAATAAGGAGTAATTGATAATGAAAATTTTGAAAGTGTGCTGCTTAATGGAATCTTAGATCTGATTATTTACCATATTTTGTGATGGCGGCTCCCATTTTTTTGCGAAGGCCCCATTATTGGTTCCTTTATAATTTTGAAAGGATGTCCCTTAATGGTATCCTAGATCTGGTTCTGTACCATACTACCATCTTTTGTGAAGATGGCTCTCATTTTCTCTGAAGGCCCCAATTATTGATGATGGCTTGGAACCTTCAAATTCTATGTTAGGGCACCCACTGAATTACTGTTGAAGTCCAAACACACACCTATGACTTCTTGTGGACAATGATGAACAATTGTTGTTTGTTTTTTTGTTTGTCTTTTTGTTTTTTTTGGGTGAACTTCTCTTCATCATAGTCCACCTAGCTACTGTTTTTCCTTCATGGCAATGTAGGCTTTGGGATCCTGCCTCAAGAAGCAAAAGTCTTGAGTTCGACTCTTGGTAAACCCCTTGGGGCCACGCACACAAGGTTCCATGGTTCTCATGGGCCTTCGACTTACATGGTCTATATGGGTTGTTGGGTCTTATATGGGCCCGGGGTTTGCCCAAAGAGCTTCCTCATTATTAGAAAAATGTGGGTTGTGGGGCACAACTGGCTTTACTTATTACTGAAACTGGAAATGGATGTTTCATTATCAGTCTTGATTCTAATTAATCTATTTTCCCCGATGCAGTCTTTGTGGTAGGATATATGGATCACAGTGGTTGTATTATTGAATTCTTTAAGAGTGGTACCTTTTGTTGATATTTGTTAAATTTATTGGACAAAAAATCTGGTTGTCTGATATTGTTTATTTTTGTCTTTCTTCTGTTTAATTAGTGTTGGAAGCTAAAGATGGAACCATTTCCATTGCTTCTGCTTTTGCTGGTCATCAAGAAGGTAATGCCTAACTTCTATATATCTCAATATTTGTTCCTATATATATATATATAGATAGATATATGCATTTATATAGTAAAATGTAGAAATGATGTAGAAATGATTAGGTTTGGGACAAGTATCATCAAAAGTATGGTTTATGGTCAAGATTTTTTTTTTTTTTTTTTTTTTTTTTTTTTTTTTGTGTGTGTTTGGGGGGTAGCTAGACCATATTATAGTTCTTAGTGGCACAAAATCACACAATCAAGTGACATAACTATATATAATATATCCCCCTATGAGACAATCTCCTTTTCCTTTTCAAGCGATGTGATATTTCAGATTTGTTTAACTAGTCATACGGTCCACCTGTTTAGTAGCTTAAAAAATTCTTTTTTTGAGAAGGGGCAATGGTTTGCTAAATTGATACACATGATGGTGGTGGTTATCATGGTTTCCTTTTTTGGCAATTGTTTAAACAGTTATACAAGACAGAGACCACCAGTTCTTAACAAAAGCAGTCGAAGAAGCATACAAAGGGGTAGACTGTGGAGATGGGGGCCCATTTGGTGCAGTTGTTGTTCGCAACGATGAAGTAGTTGTCAGCTGCCACAACATGGTTTTAAGAAACACGGACCCAACTGCACATGCAGAGGTTACAGCAATTAGAGAGGTTAGACCCAAGATGTTATTCATGTTGCCACTTGTGAGAGGTCAAGTTACAGTAAAGTTTGGTGGTGTCAATTGTTTAAAAGTTATTTCCGTATCTATGTCTACTGCAGGAAAGGATCTTATGGTCAGTAATCTGAAATTTTTGGGGAAAACTTAATTTAAAATTTAGCTAGTTGAATATGAGGACTTAGCCCTACCCTGTAAGCCATAATTAACTCCTGAAACCCTCTCTCTTTTATACTCGAACAGTCAAAAATAAGAAAATACTTATCTAAAACTACACGACAACGAGTAGATATTGCATACAGAATGCATGCCGCTTTGTTGGTTGATAGTTAATAAGGAAAAATGATATGTCTTGGTCCAGTTGGCTATGTGGGGTTGGAAGTATGTTTTCATATTGGTCTTGGGTCTAGTTCATGTATATCAAACATTGTTGAAAATTGATCAGATTCATTACCAAATCTTGATCTTTACTTGGTTCAATCCTATTGGAATCCTTGCTTATTCCTTAAAAGCAAGAAAAATTTGGCAAAATTTTCCTCCTATGGTCCCATGGTGACAATTATTGACTTTGGTTACCATAACAAACCATATTTAGTGCCATTGATTTTCTAGTAAAGCTCTCAGGGATAATAACTTTCAAATCTTAAACTTGTGGGATTTCATAAAATTAGAAGTTGTATGTGTATGTAATGAACAGGTAGAAGGTTACACCATTGTGCAAAGATATGGTTCCTGTACGGTTCTTTATTTAATTATGTTTTTCACTAGGGTAGTTTATGGTTGGCAGCGAGGTAATTTATCAAGGAAAGCAGAGTGCTTGCCCTTGCATTATGACAGATCTTGACAAATTCTGCTGTTTGGGAACAACCAATGGGTAATTTACTCCATCAAATGTATGACATCCCTTCTGTTCCCAGGAAACTGTGAAATCTACCTTAGGTTGAAGTTTGTGTTATTGATGGTTAAATAACTTAATCAGGATAAGCTTTACAGAAGATATAGCCTATAGGTATTACAAGCTGCATGAGACCTTGTTAATCAAATGGTGAATACTTAAAAGTCATATGAATCTCTAATTCCTAATGTTTTTTTTTTTTTCTTTGGGGTTTAGAGGTGGTTTAAGAAAATGCGACTATTAAAAATATAAAATTTTCTAACGTTAAAATTCCTTTATTTGTAAATCTTGGACCATTCCAAGGTGTGAACATGTACTAACTGGCTAATCCTTACTAAAATTTTCTTAACTTATTAGTGAACTGCAATCTCTAAATTTTTTATTTTTTTCATTTTTGAGAATGAGGAAGCCCTTCGGGAAAACCCCGGGTCCATATAAGACCCCACAACTGATATGAACCAAGTAAGTTCAAGGCCCATGAAAACCATGGAACCTTGTGTGGGTAGCCCCAAGGGGTTTAGCAAGAGTCGAACAAACTGCAATCTCTAAAGTGTTAGATGGTTAATTGTAAAAGGAAGTTAATGATATCTTCCATATCATGGATTTATGGTTACTTTCTGTAGTTTTATCTGCCTATGATCCTTATTCTAGTTACTTGTTACAAATGCATTTCAAGGTATGACATTGACCCATGCTCTTTTTCTTAAGCTACTTGAGGAAATCACTTGCTTGCCATTCATCTGTTCCCTACTAAATTCCCCTCACTCTAAAAACATATATTTAGTGGCTTGGCTGTCTGTTTCTAGTGAGACTGTTAATCAAATTATTGTAAAGATTTTAAGATTTACAATCGTCTGGCATGTTATCCATTAAATTTTGTATTGAGATTGGTTCTGAGATTCAAGTTGCTGTCTCTGCAGCTTGTTAGGGCGTAAACTGCCCATTAAGATTTTCCAGACAGTTGATATTGAAGTTTTAAAGTTCTCATGCCAGTTAATATCATGTTCTGCTTGCATTGGCTAGCTGCATTGTTCTTATTTTTCATTAGGTCCACTGTGTGATGCTCCCTTGTTTATACCTAGGGAAGCGTTTGTTGCTCTCAACCAGTCAACTTTGTTAAGGATTATGTATCCATTTGGATTTTTTGTTGTAGAGTGCAGAAAATTAGTTTTTCATTATGATGTGGGAGTGTGCCTCTAAATCAAGATGAAGGTACCAAACCCCATGCTTTTTCTGCACTTTGGTTAATGTGCTTCTTTTTGCATGCTGAAACAGCAGATATTGGAAATTTCTATTTTCTTTTTCATTTGTTTATTTGTATTCAGGATTTTACATGTTTTTAAGTGTCATTACCTTAATTTTGTTCATTTTTGCACTTCATAAAATTTTGTTACTATCTATGGCCTGTTCACATTTGAATCTAATGCTTGGAATGGTCATTTCTGTCAGGCATGTAAAAAGCTCAATCAAGTTGAACTCTCAGACTGCGAAATATACGCCTCTTGTGAGCCTTGTCCAATGTGCTTTGGTGCTATCCATCTTTCGAGAATCAAGGTTCAGTTACTGTAACTCTCCTCATTTTCTCGTTACATTAGCTGTTGCATGTTTCTATAAAATTCTGATTTTCTTTTTCCAATTATTGATGTCTTGGCACAGAGGCTGGTTTATGGAGCCCAAGCTGAAGCAGCTATAGCTATTGGGTTTGACGATTTTATTGCTGATGCACTCAGGGGTACTGGGTTTTATCAGAAGGCTAACTTGGAGATCAAAAGAGCTGATGGGGAAGGTGCTATTATTGCAGAGCAAGTATTTGAGAAGACAAAGACCAAGTTCAACATGTATTGATTTCTTCTGTTTTCTCCCCATGGAAGGAAAAAAAAGAGAATAAATCCATGAAACTCTCCTTACATATTGTCTTTCTTACTTGAACTATTTGTGAATTCCAGAGAAGGAAAGGGTTTCAGTACTACTTTATTGCAATAGCTTGACCTGCACATTTGTTTTGAACGTACATCATTATATTTATTTAGGGCCTGTTTGGTCATTTAAATGGAAATTAAACAATTGCACGTAGTGTATATAGTATTGAAGGCGCAAATTGATGGCCTTGAATATAGAAATTAAGAGAATGGTGGCCATCATTACAAATGAGAGTGAAAATTCAAAATAACAACATTGCATTTCTAAAAATTCATCCTACGACATCAATTGTAGTGATGACTCTTAAACCTTTTAAAAATAGTTTCATTCAAAATGATGGATTTGTACTTTTTTTCTTCTTTCTTTTCTCTCTCTCTATTTTTTTTTTTTTTAATGGATTTGTACTTTCAATATTATGTAAAATACACTAAAGTTCATTAATTTTCATTTGGATGACTAAATTGGCCCTCACAGTTTGCGCCTTCATGAATGCCTATGAGACCGTCTTATCGAATCATCCGAGAAGGGAGAGTGGATTGTGAGAAATGGAAATAGAAAATAAGAACAGTATCAGAAATTAAAATGCCAATGGTCCATTTATTTGCCAAAATGTTGTAGTCAAGACCTGAAATCTTGTTCCTCTTGTAAGAGACTGGGAATTTGGAATCAAGGTGGTCATTGTACGATTCCAAGTTTTCTCTTTCCTTTAGCCAAGATTTTGTGGCATTGAATGTAGTTTACCAAATTAATGTCCTTAAATGCTTCCCATGTCATTTCATTTATATCATGACTTCGTTGTTCGTAAGTTTGATTTTTAAGATTGACAATGGGAAGCAAAGCCTAGCTATTGCTTTGTTTGGTTGCTGAGAAACGCAGGGAAAGAAAAGTAATCAAATTTGGGGTGGAAATTTTATGGTACCCACAGAAAAATTGGGGTACCCAATCCCAAATGATAGCACATCAAAAGTAAGTAGTAATTTGGTCACATTTTGTCGTGTCTATGTGATAGAAGAGCAACAATAAGGTAAAGAAAATGCCAAATGAATACTCATTGTATTTTGTGGTAACTTGGTCAATTTTGTGATAACAAGCCCGACTAAAGTTGGTTGAGCTATAGTCTAACCTCAGCCCCGTAAAATGTTAATTTTAAGAGATAAATACATGTTCATGCCACCAATCTCGAAACTGGAACTCTCAACTACTTGACCTCCTACACCTTTATCACTAGACCACTACCCAAGGGCCTCTCTCTCTTGTTGGTTTGTTGGTACCCTGTGGGTGTTCGAAGAAATATTGCCTTCTCTACGCACTGTAAGCTACAAATGTTGGGCCTAACGTGACAAAGTTTCATAGGCCTGTTTGAAAACTTAAAAAACTAGATCAGATTAGGTCTAATCCAAACCTATTATTTGGTTTTTCAACAAACCAACTCATAGTTGGTTTAAAAAAACCTATGTTTATGCCTTATTTTCAGAACAAAACTGAACTGTTTACCAAAAAAAGAGACTTACCAAATAGTGTGAAATCAAAACTGGTCAGATTTATCCACAGCTGGCCAGGTTTTCAAGTTTGCTAAATAGTCTTTTACATCAGTGAAACGCATCGTTTTGACTCCATACGAAATGCACCGTTTTGACCCCATTCCCCCGAAAAGGCGTTCGATTCATTCCTCCTGTTCACGTAATTCCCACTGGATTCTTCCTTTCGTCGACCCCTCGACCAATTCACAGAATATAGTCCATTTTGATGGCTGTATGAAAAGCCACGCACCATTCCCATGTATTTGTGTCTTTTCACTTCTCTATTTAGGATCGTATATATGGAAGTTTTGAGGATTGAATCTCTTCCTCTATCTTCATATAATCTCACCCACATGGATACGTGATTGGTGCGACTATCAATTTTGGAGTGCAGTTCTTGATTGATTGAGAATGTGGTTGGGCTTTATATCCTGGAAACAATATTTAAAGAGTCCACCTGCATACCTGGGGAAATGGTTGTCTTTGAGAAAGTGCCTTAAGTGACGCCTAGCCCTTATAATTTTCTTATATTTTTGTTGTTAATTTATGCAGATTCATCATATATGTATTTTTTATATCTTGTATTGATTTTTGTTAATTTCTTCGTCTTCATGGGTTGATTGGATTTTTTGAGTTGCGACATAATTTTCGTACGTAAATGTCTCCAACAAATCATGTGCTTGTTCACAATTCGGCGCCTTAAAAAAAAAAAAAAAAAAAAAAAAAAAAAAAAAAAAAATGCTACTTGCATAAACTCTTTACAATAATAGTATGCACCTTCTCACAAAGATAGCCCATATTTGACAAATACAGAGTTTAAGAAAATATTATCATTGCATTGACTTGCCATTTATTAAGCTCAGTTTTTTCAAAAATACCTCTCATTTTTTGTATTGGGTTTTGTGTTAAAAGTAATTATTTAAATAACAAAAGGTATTCTAAGAAACTTTTAAAAAAAATTATGATATGACTTTTCAAAGTAGACAAATATTTTGGGATGAAAAAAAGTAGCAAAAAAATGACTTATCTTTGTGAGACAGATGAAGTATTATTATTCATTTTCCTTAATTTTCATTCGTTGCTCACTGAACAAAGAAAAAGAAATAATGATTTCCTTTCCCGAAAAGTTCATTTCTCATATTTTTGTTTTCTTCTACTTTTCCATTCTTCCTACCATTGATGAAATTTTTAATTATTTGCTCCACCAGAGCTGCCACATCATATCAATGGGTTGTGTCTAGCTCCTTCAAGGACATAGTGATATATGCCAAGGTGCTGCTACATTGATTTGGGTAGCCTCTCTTTCAAGGAGATAATGATATATACTAAGGTGGTGGGGTTGCCTTAGGTTATTGTATAGTAACTTCACAAGGACAACACACACTCACCGACTCACCGCATCCCAATACTCTCAACCTCTCCATTTTTCATAACTTTTTCTTTCCCCTTCTTGAAGTGTGCTTCCTCATTATTCTTAGCTGCACCACTAATTAATGGAAGCCTCAAAGCCTCACGCAGCAATCGTAGCCAGCCCCGGCTTAGGCCACCTCATTCCCGTCCTCCAGCTCGGCAAACACCTCATCACCCACCATAACTTCGCCGTCACCGTCTTTGTCGTCCCAACTCATAAATCACCCGCAGAATCCCACCTTCTCCATCCCAACACCACTCCTCCAAATCTCCTCAACATCGTCGAACTCCCCTACATAGACATCTCCGGCCTAGTCGAGCCCGATGCCACCATCAGCAGAAAAGTAGTCGTTATGATGCGTGAAGCTCGACCAGCCCTCCGGCATGCAATATCTATGATGAAGCATCGGCCGTCGATCCTCATCGTAGATTTATTTGGAACTGAATCTTTGGTGATGGTTGATGAATTTAAGATGGCTGCTAAGTATGTTTACATAGCTTCAACAGCGTGGTTTCTTGCGCTGGCTACATATGCACCAACTCTAGATAAGGTGGTGGAGGGAGAGTATGTTGATCAAAAAGAACCGCTGCAGATTCCGGGTTGCAAACCGGTTCGACCGCAAGATGTGGTTGATCCCATGTTGGACCGGAAAAATAAGGAGTACGAGGAGTTTCTACGTATAGCTGTAGAGATCCCAATGAGTGATGGGATATTGGTGAACACGTGGCAGGATTTGGAGCCCGTGACACTTGGAAGCTTGAACCGGATTGTTAAGGTGCCGGTTTATCCAATCGGTCCACTGGTCAGGTCAGTCGAACCGGTTGGTTCGAGAAAAAAGTTGCTTCATTGGCTAGACCGGCGGCCTGCTGAGTCGGTGATTTACGTGTCATTTGGAAGTGGTGGGACGATGTCGGCAGAGCAAATGACCGAGCTAGCATGGGGTTTGGAGCTGAGTCAGCAGAGGTTTATTTGGGTGGTTCGCCCACCCACCAATAACGATGCATCCGCGTCCTTTTTCGAGACAGGGAACGGTTTTGATGATCCATCAGCATACTTGCCAGATGGGTTCGTGACTCGGACCCACGAGACAGGACGAGTGGCCCCAATGTGGGCCCCACAACTGGAGGTCTTAAGCCATCGATCGATCGGAGGGTTTTTATCGCACTGCGGGTGGAATTCGACGCTAGAGAGTATCACCAATGGGGTGCCGATGATCGCGTGGCCACTCTACGCAGAGCAGCGGTTAAACGCAACGATGTTGACGGAGGAACTCGGGGTGGCGGTCCGACAGAAGGAATTGCCAACGAAAAAAGTGGTGGGGAGGGAAGAGATAGAGATGATGGTGAGAAAGGTGATGGAGAATGAAGGGAATGCAATGAGGGACAGAGTAAAAAAACTACAAGACAGTGCAGTGAGAGCATTGAGTATGGGTGGGTCCTCTTACAATGCATGGTCTCAACTGGCCAAACACATCGAGATAAAGGCTGCAAATCTGCAATCCCAGCGACCGAATTAAAGGCTCGTAGTAGAGAGTGTACGTTCAATAACGATTTGGCTTTGTAATAATTTGACTGCATGCATTGATAGTATCACTATTTATGCGGCATAGCTACTATTCAAGATTGTTCATTTGTTTTCATAGACTGTTGGTTAGCATGCATGCATTCAGTGTTCCCCTTTTTGCTGCCTACCATTCAAGATCGTAGCATGGTCCTTGAGCAAGCATGTTTGTGGTGGGAGGTAAAATGTCAAAGTTATCCGCTTCATTCGCCTCTTTTGTTTATCCATATATCACTCTATGGGAAATGTTAGTTAGCCCTATACTTTGTCTACAACTCTTACCCTTATTTTCTCAGTAGGACAAGATTTGTAGGATTAACTAGCATTTTCCTATATCAATATGTCAATTTTGTACTTAAAACAAAAATGAGTCTTTTTCATCTTAAAAAGGATAAATGTCATATCGGCCGATCAATGCATTAGGTCTATAGAATGGGGTAAATAAGTGGAACTTGAGAGTATGGATGGGCTGAACTCCAGAAAAGCGGAGCTGTGTTTAAGTAAGCTTTGGAAAATTGGCAAGAAATTTTGCGAACATGTTTTCCAAGAATTTATTTTAAGGTTTTAAGCTAACTGTCAACCTTATGCAACCCCTCCGATCTCCTTCTACATCCTTGGTCCTAATCAGCCCAGAGAAAGGAGGATCATTGATTAGGGTTGGCAACAAGCATGGAACTTTTAGTCAAACCATTATCAGTTAACATGAATACAATTTGAGGAAAGTGTGCATGTCTATTATTCATGACTAAATTAATTGAATGAGAATACTACAGCCCAAGGCGTAATGGGACTGAGGGGTGCTTGCTCTAATTCTAACCAAACAAATAGGGCCTAACTAACTAATTAGCAATATAACTTGCCTCATTTAAAATCCCCAAAATACTTGGGTTAAGTTCCCAACTAGTAAATGCGGAATCACAGCTGCTAGTATTATTTTTCGGTTGGTGAAATTTATTTATTTTTACTTCATAAAAAAAGGGTTGAAATTTATTGAAAGAAACGTACTCACATAAGTATATCCATTAGCATCAATAGCCATCAGCTACCTAGCAGTCTCCAGGAACTCTTGAGGATACAAAACCATCCGTGGAGCTATATTATTACAGAATGAAGCAAAATAATCAGCCAACTTTATTTGTTTCCCTACAAACATGATGGAAAGAACTAAGCGCAAGGCGTTGCAGATGTCTTTGATAATCTTTTTAAGCTTCCAAGATGCGAATAACTCATTGCTAGAATCAGCTGTTCTGGTATATTCAAAACTGGAAAGATACTACATTTATATACTCCTGCTGTTCCTCTTTTATTCCTACGTCCTCATTTTTTTTTTCTTTGTGATGTTTCAACCAAAATTATTGTCCCATTAAAAAGGTCATTGATTTTTTTTAATTGATTTCTTAAAATACCTTTTCTCATGCTTCTTGCATTCTAATTGAAAAAACACGCCTTTCTAGATAATTCTATTAAATGTTTTTAGAGTATTTTTGCCTTCAAGTATACAAAACATTGGAAAAAGATATAATACAGATGAAAAATTGTATTTTAGGAAATCATGAAAAGAATCGTTGATTTTTTGAATAAAACAATAATTTTGAAACATTTCAAAAAGAAAATGAAAGCTAATTTTCTAAAAAAACATGTGTTTTTGGAAGTCAAATGAGAAGGGGATCAGAAGGAGTATTCTTTCAGGTCATAAGATACTACAATTAAATGCTCTAAAACCCTTACTGTACACAACCCTCCTACCTTTTTCGGACCCACGGTCTGAAAAAGGTAGACCCTAAAAAACATTGACTAAAAATATGGTCGTCTTTTGAATGCATGGCACCGCTGGATAGACAAACTCAGGCACGGTTAAATACTTCAATTTATAGATGGTGTCAGCTTCGCGGCTTGTAATATCCACAGTTTTTGACTGGGTAATTAACTCTAGGAATTGGTATCTGCAATGAAAATTTTGAGGGGAAAACAAAACAGAAAAAAAAAAAAAAAGGTTAGTAAGGATTAAAAAGATGGATATGAAAATTTGCATGGAATGAATGGTTAAAATGAAAAATGAATATACTCACCTGATCTGAAGCCAACTGGATTGTATTCATGCATGACCCAGTTGGTCTTCAATCCTAACATATGAATCAACTCTGGTAAATCGCCAATCCGATGTAGCAATCTCATTGAGAATGTGTTCAGAATTTTGTTGTCTTTTTTTTTTTTTTTTTTTTTTTTTGCGGGGGTTGGTTTTGGTTTTCTAAAGAGAAAGAGAAAGAGAAAGGGGGGTGGGGGGGGTAACATGAGTAGAGTAGTGAATAAAATTTGGCAAATAAGGAACAGGGAAGAGGGTCTACTTATAGGAGATGCTAAGGACTTCAGGCTTTGGACAGGCATAAATGTGTCACACTCTGGCTCACGCATATTTGGCTATGCAAATAATAATGATTGATTGCAATTTTGATTTCCTACCAAAACAGATTAGGCACATTAAATGTATATTGGACATTGAAAACAGCACTGCTAATCGCCAATTTTATTCTTGACTAGATAATAAAGTGCATTTATACTGTTTCCAAGTGTAATTTATTCATAATTTTTTTTGTATAATATTAAAGATACAAATCCATCATCTTAAATAAAAAATTTTAATAAAATGATTTTCATAAATGAGAATAAAAATTCAAAATAGAGGTATTTCATGAATTTTGAAAAATGATTCTACAACATCAAGTATGATGATTTCAACTTATTTCAATATTTCATTCAAAATGATGGATTTGTGTTTTTAATATGATGTAAAATACTCTGTAATGGTTTATTTCTCATTTGGAAGACCAAATGGACCCTTAATTTTTTGTGGTTATCTTAATTACTTCCTTTTTTTTTTTTTCTCACAAAAAACATATTTTTGTATAGTCGTACAATATAACTTTTATTCAAATTTCTATAACGCTATGTTTGAATAAGAAATTTTTAGGTGGAATTTGTCTTTGAGATGGAATTTGTAGAATTTTTATAAAGAAACTCCTTATAAAATTTTTACAAATTCTATCTCAAAGACAAATTCCACCTAAAAATTTCTTATCCAAACATAGTATAAATTTTCTTACAAAAAGAAAATTGCTTCCATTTGTACTTTATTTCTAATTCTTAATAGTTTTTTTTAAATTTATTTCTTACCAAAAGAAAATTCATTTTAATTTTGTTACCAAATACAACTGTTATTGCATATTCATTAATTCTAATTTCCTACAAAAAGAAATGAGGAAAAATTATATGGTTTGAAACTTTGAATGCTTTTAGCCTCGTAGTTTTACAGCCTAATTTACACCCTCCCCTCCCCCCCCCCCCCCCCCCCCTCTAAAGGGAGGAAATTGGCAATTACCCCATTTTGAGAATGGCCTTAACTATAACCTCATCAAAAGATTTTTCAATCCATTAACCCCGCATCTGAATATTATTATTAGAGTATTTCCAGTAGTTTGTGTTGTTTTGCTCGTGTTATTTCTATTTTAGCACATGTTATAATACCAAATGCAATAATTAAACACAATATGCTTCAATGTTGCAAATGACACAATTAGATATGGCAATTTCAACCCAATCCATAGGGTCCCGACTCAACTTGTACCCATATGTGCGGGTTTTTTTTTTTTGTGGAATTTTTCAGGTATCAGGTCGAGCATAGGCATAAATTTGAAATTTCGAGCATAGGCATAAATTTGAAATTTTAAGTTAGGCATGCGCTCAGTTATAGGTTACACAATGTATCACTTTTTAACATACCTTTTACCACGCCATTGGAACACCGACAATGTGTAATATTGATAAAATATAGTAATAGCACATCTTTTAACGCACAATGCAGGAGATGCTCTTAGCAGCAACCCCATCTTTTTGAAGAAAAAAAATCCTAACTTACCTACGTTTGCTGATAAGAGCACCTTTTTTTTTTTTTCTTTTTTGTTTTTTTTTTTGGTTGGTTGGTTAAGGGCACACTAGATAACTTTTTTTTTTTTTTTAAAGTTTTCCAATTTTTAAAATCCTACACTTATAAAATACAAATATGTTTTTGATAAAACTTGTTTTTTTGAATCAACTCGACGTAATCTTCAAAGCTATTACCAACTATAATTAGGTAATTTATTTATTTTTTATTTTTAAAAAAACAATAACATTACTATTTTGTTATTAAAACAGTAATTTTGCAAATTAAATTATCAAACAATAACATGTCACTATTCTATTAGATATTGTTAAATAATAACATGTTACTCCTTTTTATGTAAAAATTAGTTAGTTTTTTTTTGGTTAGTTTTTTGTTTTGTTTTGTTTTGTTCTTTCTTTCTTTCTTTCTTTCTTTCTTTCTTTTTTTTTTTTTTTCTTTTTTTTTTTTTTTTTTGGTATGTGTGAAAAGGTTGTAGAAGTAGATTGTGAATCTCGGCAAAGGTTTGGAGGTAACCAACCAAAGTTAGAGGCAATGCAAATTAGGATAACTCATTGAGTCAAGTGATTGTGGCCAAAACTCAAAATCACCCCAATATGGTTAATTCCATTAATTTTGTGTCAAAAGGGACTATAGGGTTTACGAAGTTGTTTATGAAACTATTGCCAAAAAAAAATTCTTATAACATGCGGCAATGGCCTAAAAAAATAAATAAAAAACAAAAAGCTTAATATGACAGCTAACATTGACATAGCAACACAAAAACACGAAACAGTTCAAATCCAACATAATGGCATAGGAATTTTTAGTGCAATACTACATGCCTAAATGCCCCAACTCTTCTAGGCCACACTCGTGTAAAAGAATCAAAGACAGTTTAAAACCTAAAAGAGTTGGGATATGTAGTATTTTTTGAATTTTTATTGTGTTACGTTGATCCATTGTGAGAGTTAAAAGTTGAAATATTTGGGACTTGAAAGAATTGAGATACTTAGCATTTTTTGAATATTTACTGTATTGATGTGATGATGCCATTATAACTATAATTTCATTTTTTTAAAATTATAAAATTGGGTATAAGACTCTTATTTACCATATTGTTTCCAAGCATGATAGAGAGGAGCCCGGCAATAAAATTTAGTATATTTACTCAAAATATGTTCACATTTATTTTATAAATAAAAGTATAATTTATGGCACTTTATGGATGACATGGTTCTTGATTTTCGATTGAATTAAAATTCAACATACATTATGTAAATGAGTAAAAAAAATACAATTAAACGGTTGGATTTGTGAAATATTATTCCCATAAAAAGATATTAAAAAGTATAAGAATAAAAAGTTTTACACTAAATGTCAACAGAATCCTTCCATATATATATCTCAGAAAAACTTTTGATTGACCATTAAGTCTTTATTTTAAATTTAAATTTTAAATATTTATTTACCTCCTTATTTTAAATTTTAAATTTTACACAACCTCCACTATTATGCATATCTCCTAACTAATTTCCTATTTCTACCATAACTCCTAGCCATAGAAGGAAGTTTAACCTATTGTGTTGGGTGTCTATTCTAATAACCTAAGTAGGATACATATTAAGAACATTATACATATACATGTCTCTCATACGGGATTTATGTTTTCAACAAAAAATAACAAATAATTAAATTTCCATATATTATACATCTGAGAATTTATGAATTTTCATATATCTTTTATTATTTAAATATTATTTATGTGCAACACACGTGTGTGTGTATATATATATATATATAGAGAGAGAGAGAGAGCGATAGGGGAGGGAAGAGGCTAGGGATCTGTTTACACCTAACAACTAGCATAAATCTTTTACTTTTACACTCCTTAATATCTTTTTGTAAGAAGGAAATAGTATTTCACCAATCCAACCGTTAGATTAAATATTCTACTCGTGCATGTCATACATATTGAATTTCAATTCAATCGAAAATTAGGAGCCATGTCATCCATAAAATGCCCCAAATTATATTTCTATTTATAAAAGAAACGTGAGTTTACAAATGAAATGCTTCTAGATATCTAATTGACTTGAATTGTGGCCTGCATGATGTTCATGAGTGGAATATCTAATCCCACAGTTGGATTAGTGAAATATTATTCCTACAAAAAAGAGATTGAGAAGTGTAAGAATACAAAGTCTTACAACAAAACTCTTCCCATTATATATACTAGAAATCGAGCACACACCATGCGTGTGCAACACATCTTTTTAAGTTTCTACTCTATTAGTGGAACTGTTATGTCAGTTTCAAAGTTTCTTAAACCACATGTGTGTGTGTGAGAAAATTAAGGGGAAACAGATTGTGTTAGGTTTTTTTAAGTTGGTAAAATTACCAAATCGTTTCTTAACTTTATTAACTTACAAGGTTATTTTAGCATTATCAGATGCAATCCAACCATAAAGGGTATTGGCTTTATATAGTAATATAGATAAAACTTTGATCATGTACGGAATATCCCAAATGCTCACAACTGTCTGTGGGCCACATGCACTAGTGTGTGAAATGTTAGGGTAATGATATGTATACCAAATGTGCTCACTAATTGTGTATAACTGTATACCAACTAGCGTGACAGTAGACACTTGTAATTAGATTAAAAAAAAATAACAAAACAAAACTCATTTCTTTTCAAAATTTACTTGGCGCATGACTGGTGTATATAACCGACAATTCTTCTCGGGTAACCTAGCACCACCCATAGGGTTGGGAATAGAGGACAATCTTTGAAGTCAATTTCGTGTATTATTCTTTAGCCGTTGGATCTTACTAGATCAAACATTAGATCAAAAGGTCTCCACCCAAAAAAAATAAATAAAAATGGAAGGAAGACCCAACATAATAACAAGAGCACTAATCTTTCAATGACTTGAGAATAGTGTAAAAATTAAATCCCTCGATCTTTATTCATATATATATATATATATATATATATATATATATATAGTCCTCTTAGATTAATCTAATTTAATTTGCATTAGGTAACTCTCCAAACCTCTATTTATGACTTGAATTTTTCAAAACCAACTATTAGATTAGATCTAATTAGATTTCCATGCTCTAATTAAAACTCAACACAGAACTCATATGTTTAATACATTGGAACTTACAAAACACTTTTATAAGTAGTATAGATTGATTTAAAAGTATCAATAGATCTAAAACTTTTTGATTCATTAAAATGCGTTATAAAATTGTAAGAGGACATAAGATGGCGGTCAAGTGAAGACGTGCTGATATAACTTATATCAACACTTGTATTGGGAGTTGTACCTCGTGCATTGGTAGATTACAGAATACATTGAACCAACACACGGGGTACAACCCCAATGCATGATACTGATATAACTTTTATCAATATGTACTAACCTAACTAAGACTAAGAAAGACAGATAGATATTGTTCCATAAAATTCCACCAACCATAATAATAATAAAAAAATCCTAAACTAATTTTTAATGGACTAAAACATCTTACAAAGTTCTAAAAAATAGATAAATAAACATGACTATAAAATTCCACCAATTAATAACAGAATTTATATTTTAATTCATATTTAATATAAGAGAAATGTAATTGATATCTATACATATACACGTATATGTATATCTACATATATATATATATATATATATATATATATATATATATATATATATATTCTCATTTGATTATTTAAAAAAAAAAAGAAATTATATGCACAAGACCTACGCTATTGAGGCAGCGACAAAATTAAGGACTCAGCAAGCATCAGTGAAGAGAAATAAGACAGTCAAAGAGTTAATAATTAAACCATACCTGCGACCTAGATAAAGGATTTCATGCCAAACACTGCCGGGTCAATGACCAACATAACTCGAAAGAAATTTTCTTCCAATAAGGGCATTAGGGACATAGAAGAAATAAGAAGATGGACTCAACATCATCATCTATTGAGCTTCCACTCAACCATGCAAAAAATGTTCAGTTTCAACCAATACCCGACTTTCCCCAGGAGCAATGTCTAAAAGTCTAAACTGAACTTGCACATCCTCAGCATAGCTGGGTCAATGTGCTCAACAGCCCTTTAAAAAGGAAAAAGGAAAAGAAGGAATAACATATGCAGTAATCAGCTAGACCTGTAGGTAGGAATCAAACCATGGGCAGCAATTGATTGCATGAACAAGAATTACTGGATCAAAGATCGTTGGCTTTAGACATTGGATCAAAAGCAATCAAATGCAACGCCATCCTATTGTGGGTGGGTCTTTGAAGATTGGTGCCTTTGACAATCAGATCAAAGGCCATATATACTACTTTAGTTGGTCAAAAAAATAGAAAAGTCTAGAGGCATCACCAAATTTTCACAATCACAACTATAACAAACGAGGTGAACCCAGAAGCAACAGAATTTTTTTTTTTTTGGAAGTGGGATTAGATCAGCTAACATTTAACCCCAATATTGACCCAACATCAACTGATCAACATTCTGCTCTTGTCCTTGTTTTCTTTGTAATTAAACATTATATCTTTTTTTAAGATCAATCACAACATGTGACATTAGATCAAACACCATGGACATAAAAAGACACAAAGAACTATTACTTAATGGCCATGGTCAAAGAAATAGGTGTTTTTTCCCCCCCCGGAGTTTTACGACTTCTGAGACTATTAATTATTGATGACTTTAACATTAAAGACTGCATCCAATCATCAACCTAAGTACCTCTGCTTCACTAAGACCTTACTAACAGGACTTATGCACACACAACACACCATTCTAAGTGGACTGTCTAAACCCCAGAAGGAGGTTTTGCTCTTCGGAGACCCTAATCAGCTTTACTTTAATTGACAGATGGATCTGCTTCCTGAGCAGTGAAAACTGTCTCGTAACCTGCAGTTAACCCAGAGCTATATCATATGTACTAAATTCAAAATTCTATTGCAGCAGCCGCTTAAGAACTGGTTTATTCTTCTTTAATGACGATTTTTTAATGTGGATAATTAAATTAATTAATAAACCTTTACTATAAGCAACTCTAGCCAAAGAGTGCTATTCAGCTCTATAATGATTTTGATCAGGATCAACTTATAAGATTTCTGCTATGAAGTTCTAAATGCAGGAAAGCATTTAAGCTTCATATCTTACTCCACCTGTATGATGCTTAGCTAACCCCCTTTTCAAAAATATCATACCAGACGATCATGGCAATGAGTAAGGGACTAAAGCCACACCTGGACATCCCATGAACGTCCAAAGGCTTCACTGCGAATTATACAGCATTTAAATGTCCTAATACAATAAAGATAATAGTGCCTTCAAAATAAATAAATAAATAAATAAAAGAACAAGAACAAGAGCAATGACCACAGATAGATCTTTTCTATAATAAAATAAAATATAAATAAATAATGGATGTTTAGGAATAGGGGAAAAAAGGATACATAAGATAGAATCAAAGTTCAATTTCCAGGGGATGTCCATAGGCACCCTACGACTTTGCTCCTCTTAAAAATAATAACCTGAATAAAAATAATAAAAGCAGCAGCAGCAACAACAACAAAATCCAAGTCTAAACAAAATACTTTCAAAAACTACATCCTTAAGCAACTCTAAGAACTTCAGTGATTAGGACAATGCTACATCATAAATCTCAGGTTTTTCTTCTAAAATCATATAAAATATGAAACTAAAAAAATCCCTACTAAAGTCACATTCCAATTCCTAACCCCAGAAAATCAACCCAAATCAGCACATCATAAGATAAATAAATGCCATTAACATACATTACGAATCATGGACTTGTCATATACATCTGAAAATAATTTAAACATATAACTGAATAAAAATATAGTGAAGGCAGCCAAATGGGACGTATAAATTTTAGGGGGGATTACAGATTGGTCTGGCTACAGGCAAATGACCACTAACTTAACTATTTGCCTGTAATTATTGAACTTAATTGGGTATAACTTCATAGAATGACTTCTAACTGTAATTCTTTGCCTGTAGCTGGACCAATCTGTAATTCCCCTAAATTTTAAGTCATTTACCGAGGCCCCACAAAAAATGTAATTCCAATGTATCAGCAAATTTTTTCTTATTAAAAAAAAAAAAAAAAAAAAAAATGTATCAGCAAATTTTGTCTCTCCAATGAAAGAATCACATCTATATGGTCCATAACAAGACACCAACCATAAAGTAAAGCATGAGTTCCGAAATCATAAAACCTATGAACACAAAAACTGAACTTTATCCATTGAGGATAGAAAATTAATACTTCTAACAGCCACCTCTAGAAATCCCCTTCAATGACCATTGGATTTCCATGATTTAAAATTTTGACAATATCAAAAGGTTATCTTCTTTACCAGGTATTTCAAATAATCAGGAACACATTCAGCTAAGCAGGGTGTAAAAGAACTAGGCTTAGAGCCATCCAGAAACTTCACTCACATGCCCCTTAGCTGCACTGTCGTATAATAAAACTACGATGACCAATTGATAAAGCGGACTCCACTAAATCCTCTTATATAAAAACTTTCTTTGCTTTACTCAGTTAACATCGGATAAGAATTTTCAATTTGATTACAAAACAAATCCCTCATAATTATATCCAAGATATGTAGCTCACCACTTATCGTAACTTGAAGATTCTGGTTTTCTAAAACCAACCTTTTAATCTGGATAAAGATTAACATAATTCAAACCAACAAATGGAACCACTTCTACATTAATTCAAAGGGTCAAGATCTAGGGACAAATTTTTTTACTTCTCAATAATTTTCGTGTGATCCACAGCCTGTTAAGCCCGTTGGTGGATTAGATAACCTCCTCATGCATGCTAAATAACACATTAATCAGATACTAGAACCATCAAATTCATAAATTCATATTTTGGATTAACGAAAAATCCCTCATTTATAAATGAAGTATCTCTTAATCTCCAATCAACTCGATATTAGGCAAGCATGATGTGTATGGGTCCAGACAGCAATATGCTAATTTAGCCTTTCAATAGAGAAAATCAATCCTTACCCCTAAACAACAAACACCAACGGAATACCACCACATAACCATCAAATCCGAACGCATGGCTAATTCACCGAATTTATAAATAAAAATTAAAAAAAAAAAGGAACTCTTTCACAATAACAAATCACATGGCACACCGAACACCATCAATCCCAACCAATAAAAATTCACAACGCATGATTGACTAACCTATTTATCAAAACCATACTCAATACACATATCAAAAAAGTTTGAACAAACAATTGACAACTAATAAATAGATATAATTATGCTCTATACACACTTCTTAAGATCTAAACTAACCCTAACCCTAACCCAATATCATATTCTTTTTGTTTGGTACAAAACATCCAAACAAATAGAAAATGTTCGGTACATGTGAGCTAAACTGCCTGAACATATTTTATTTGTTCAATATATTGTACCTAAACAATTGAATTCAATTGGTATGTCCCGAATAAAGTTAAAGTGTTCGGATGAAATGGTCTAAACATTTTAGGTTTGTTCGGTATACCCAATTTAAGCAAAACGTGATTAAGAAGCTTTGGAAATCAATACACAGCAACTTTTAATAGGAAAAATGAACCTTTTCGTTGCTAGAAGCATTCTAAATGCTAATTCGCTCATCCATTGTTGAAAAAACGTAAGATACAAGAAAATAGTTAAGGTTTAAGAGACATGATAAATTTGTGGTTAGGGTTTGTGAGGAAGTTTTCATGATTGAGGGTATGTGTTAGTGGGTGTGGCAAAACAAATTTGTTTTTTTGTTGAAATCATTTTATCTTTGAAAGTCATTTTGCTCAAGGGTAGAATAGTAATAAAACTTTCATTAAATGGTGTGTAGAGAACAAAAATACTAGTGCAAATAGCCGCACCCTAACATTAGTCAACAGATGTTGAAACTTAAATAAAACAAAAGATAAATTTTCAATGACAAATTAGTCACCACAATACTAACCATTGTTCAATCAACTCACCAATAAATTTTTAGAAAATAATAAAAAATTATGGTTCAACCAAACATATGGTTCAACCATTCAAACCATGGCATTTATTGTTCTACCAAACGTATACCGAAGCAACTTGGTAGTTTAGGGTCCTACTAGACGACATAACAAGGTAAAAAATAATTGAGGTAACGTGGTAGTTTACGGTTTTGCCAAACTGTATATCGAGACAACTTTGAAGTTTAAGGTCCTACAAGGCCATTTATCGATGCAACCGCCAAACGATGCAACGTAGTAGTTTAAGGTTATATTAAACCATATATCGAGCAACATGATAGATTAAACTCTTATCAAACCATATATCAGGACAACCCATATTGAAGGAACATGGTAGTTCATGATTCTACCAAACCATGTACCGAGGCAACATGGTTTTTTAAGATTCTAACCGACCATATCTCAAGGCAACAAGGTAATTTAAGGTCCTAACGAACTACATCTTAACGCTACTAATAATCAATGCAACATGTTAGTCTATGGTTCTACCAAAAATGTGTACCGAGCCAACATGATAGTTAATCGTTCTACCAAACCATATATTGAGCCAACATGGTAGTTTAGGTTCTACCAAACAATATCTTGGGACAATATACCGAACCACCATCACAATTTAAGGTCCCACTAGACCATATATTAGGAAAACCGATAATCTAGGCAAAACGGTAGTTTATTATTCAACCAAATCGCATACCAAGCCAAATGGTAGTTTAATTTCCTACCAGACAATATCTGAGGGCAACTGATAATCGAGGCAACAAGGTAGTTTATGGTTCCACCAAACCGTATATTGAGCAAACATGGTAGTTTAATTGTCCTACAAGACAACTAATAATTGAGGCAACATGAAAGTTTATGATTCTACCAAACCGTATACAAAACCAACAGGGTAGTTTAAGGTCCTACCAGACCATATCTCAAGGCAACATGGTTGTTTATGGTTCAACTAAACTGTATCCCAAACAAACATAGTAGTTTAACATCCTACTAGACCATATCTCGGGAAAATGATAATCGATGCAACATGGTAGTTTATGGTTCTACTAAACTATGTACCGAGCCAGCATAGTACTTTAAAGTCGTAACAGGCCATATCTCGAGCAACCGACAATCGATGCAACAAAATAATTTATGGTTCTACCAAACCGCATACTAAGTCAACATAGTAGTTTAAGGTCCTACCATTACATATCTCGGGACAAGCGATAATCGAGGTAATATGGTAATTTATGGTTCTATTGAACCATACATCGAGCCAACATGGTAATTTAAAATCCTACTAAACCAAATCTCGGAACAACCGATAATCGAAACAACATGTTAATTTATGGTTCTACCAAATCATGAACCGAGCCAACATGGTAATTTAAGGTCCTACCATACCAAATCTCAAGACAACTGATAATCGAGGCAATATGGTAATTTATGGTTCTACCAAACCGTATATCTAGGCAACATGGTACTGTTAGGTCTTACGAGACTATATCTCGACGCAACTGATAATCGAGGCTACATAGAAGTTTATGGTTCTACCAAACTATATATCGAGGCAAGTTGGTAGTTTAAGGTCCTCCAAGACCATAAACCGATAATCAAGACAACTTGGTAGTTTTCAATTCAACCAAACTGTATACCGAACCAACATTGTAACTTAAGGTTCTACCAGACTATATCTCGAAACAATTGAAAATCGAGGTAACATGGTAGTTCATGGTTTTAACAAACCGAATACCGAGCCAACATGGTAGTTTAAGACCTCCAGACAACAGAATTTCGAGACAACATGGTAATTTTTAGTCCAACAAAACTATATATCGAGCCAACAAAGTAGTTTAAGGTCATGTCATACCATATCAGGGCAACCAATAAGCAACGCAACTTGGTACTTTATGTTTCTACCGAACCTTATACCAAGCCAACATAATAATTTAATGTCCTACTGAACCATCTCTCAAGGCAACCAATAATCGAGGAAACATGAGTGTATGGTTCTACCAAACTGTATACCAAGCAAATATAGTAGTTTAAGGGCCTACCAAACCATATCTCGAGGCAATCAATAATCAAGGCAACAAGATAGTTTATGGGTCTACCAAACCGTCTACCGAGCCTACATAATAGTTTAAATTCCTACAAAATCATATCTCAGGACAGCTGATAATCGAGGCAACATAGCAGTTGATGATTCTACTAAACCGTATACTGAACCAACATTGTAGTTCAAGATCTTACCAGACCACATCTCGAGGCAACCGATAATCAAAGAAACATGGTAATTAATGATTCTACCAAACCGTGTGTCGAACCAACAAAGTAATTTAAGGTCCTACCAGACCAGACCATATCTCAAGGCAACCTTGAATCAAGGCAACATAACAGTTTATGATTCTACCAAACTGTATACTAAGCTAACATGGTAGTTTCAGATCCTACTAGACCATATCTCGAGTCAATCGCTAATCGAGGCAATATAATAATTTATGGTTCTATAAAATCGTATACCGAGCCAACATGATAGTTTAAGATCTTATCAAATCATATCTCGGGGCAACCGATAATCGAGGCAATATAGTAGTTTATAGTTCTACCAAACCATAAATCGGGCCAACATACTAGTTTAAAGTCCTACCAAATCATATCTCGGGGAAACCATCAATCGAAGCAACATGGTAGTTTTTTATTCTACCAAACCGTATACCGAGCCAACATGGTAGTTTAAGGTCCTACCAGACCATATCTCGGGGAAACCACAATAATCGAGATATTAAGGTAGTTTATGGTTCTACCAAACCGTATACCGAGCCAACATGGTAGTTTAAGGTCCGACAAGACTATATCTCGAAGCAATTGATAATCGAAGCGAAGTGGTAGTTTATAGTTCTACTAAACCGTATACCGAGCCAACATGATGGTTTAAAGTCCTACCAGACCATATCTTGGGGAAACCGTTAATCTAGGAAACATAATAGTTTTTAGTTCTACCAAACCATATACCAAGCCAACATAATAGTTTAATATCCTATCAAACCATATCTCAGGACAAACGATAATCGAGGCTCATGGTAGTTATAGTTCTACCAACCCGTATACCGACACAACATTATAGTTTAAGGTCCTATCACACCATATCTTTGTACAACCGATAATCGAGGGAACATGGTAGTTTATGATTCTACCAAACCGTATACCGAGCTAACATGAAAGTTTAAGGTCTTACCATACCATATCATGAGGCAACCGATAATTAAGGCAACATGGTAGTTTATGGTTCTACCAAACCATATACCGATCCAACATGATAGTTTAAGGTCTTACCAGACCATATCTCGGGGCAACCGATAATCGAGGCAACATGATAGTTTATGGTTCTACCAAACCATATACTGAACCAACATGGTAGTTTAAATTCCTACCATACCATATCTTGGGACAACCAATAATCGAGGCAACATGGTAATTTATGGTTCTACCAAACCGTATACCGATCCAACATAATAGTTTAAAGTCCTACCCGACCATATCTCAGGACAACCGATAATCGAGGCAATATTGTATTTTATGGTTCTACCAAACCAAACCATATACCGGGCCAACATGCAACTGATAATCGAGGCAACATAGTAGTTTATGGTTCTACTAAACCGTATACCAAGCCAACATGGTAGTTTAACGTCTTACCAAACCATTTCACAGGACAACCGATAATCGAGGTAACATGGTAGTTTATGGTTCTTCCAAACCGTATACCGATCCAACATGGTAGTTTAAAGTCCTACCAGACCATATCTCGAGGCAACCGATAATCAAGGCAATATGGTAGTTTATGGTTCTACCAAATCGTATACCGAGCCAACATGGTAATTTAAGATCCTACTAGACCATATCTTAGGAAAACCGTTAATCTAGGAAACATGATAGTTTTTTGTTCTACCAAACTGTATACCAAGCCAACATAATAGTTTAATGTCCTATCAGACCATATCTCGGGGCAAACGATAATCGAGGCATCATGGTAATTTAAAGTTCTACCAAACCGTATACTGAGCCAACATGGTAGTTTAAGGTCCTACCAAACCATATTTCTACGCAACCGATAATCAAGGCAACATAGTAGTTATGGTTCTGACAAACCGTATACCGATCTAGCAATGTAGTTTAAGGTCCTACCAGACCATATCTTTGTACAACCGATAATTGAGGGAACATAGTAGTTTATGATTCTACCAAACCGTATACCGAGCCAACATGGAAGTTTAAGGTCCTACCAGACCATATCACGGGCCAACCAATAATCAAGGCAACATAGTAGTTTATGGCTCTATCAAACCATATACCAATCTAACATGGTAGTTTAAGGTCCTATCAGACCATATCTCAAGGCAACCGATAATCGAGGCAACATAGTAGTTTATGATTCTACCAAACCATGTACTGAACCAACATAGTAGTTTAAGGTCCTACCAGACCATATCTCGGGGCAACCGATAATCGAGGCAACATGGCAGTTTATGATTCTACCAAACAGTATACCGATCCAATATTGTAGTTTAAAGTCCTACTAGACCATATCTCGGGGTAACTAATAATCGAGGCAATATGGTAGTTTATGATTCTACCAAACCGTATACCGAGCCAACATGCAACCAATAATCAAGGCAATATGGTAGTTTATGGTTCTACTAAACCATATACCGAGCCAACATGGTAGTTTGAGGTCCTACCAAATCATATCACAGGCAACCGATAATCGAAGCAACATAGTAGTTTATGATTCTACCAAACCATATACCGAGCCAACATGGTAGGTTAAGGTCCTACCAGACCATATCACAGGGCAACCAATAATCGAGGCAACATAGTTGTTTATGGTTCCACCAAACCGTATACCGATCCAACATGGTAATTTAAGGTCCTACCAGACCATATCTCAGGGCAACCGATAATCGAGGCAACATGGTAGTTTATGGTTCTACCAAACCATATACTGAGCCAACATGCAACCAATAATCGAGGCAACAAGGTAGTTTATGGTTTTACCAAACCGTATACCGAACCAACATGGTAGTTTATGGTTCCACCAAACCGTATACTGATCCAATATGGTAGTTTAAGGTCCTACAAGACCATATCTCAGGGCAACCGATAATCGAAGTAACATGATAGTTTATGGTTCTACCAAACCGTATACCGAGCCAACATGGTAGTTTAAGGTCCTACCAGACCATTTCACGAGGCAACCAATAATCGAGGTAACATGGTAGTTTATAGTTCCACCAAACCCTATACCGATCTAACATGGTAATTTAAGGTCTTACCAGACCATATCTCGAGGCAACCGATAATCGAGGCAACATAATAGTTTATGGTTCTACCAAACCGTATACTGATCCAACATGGTAGTTTAAAGTCCTACCAAACCATATCTCGCAGCAATCGATAATCAAGGCAACATGATCATTTATGGTTCTACCAAACCGTAAACATTGATTGAAGTTTATAAAATAGAAGAAAAATGGTAAACCGAAAATCTTAGAAAAAGGGAATCAAATAATTTGAGGTTCAAGATAGAGTCCCTGAAGTTACCCAAGCAACCATTTCACGTTGCCCAAAGTTCTAGTGTAAGGTCATGACAATTAATAATTGGTTACAACTTTGGGCTTTATTAGGTATAAAGGCAACAAAAGGTATGATGCCTCTATATTTTCAAAAAATATGGCATCTATATTTTTCTAAATTAACAAGTATACATTTTGCACTAGAAACAAATGTATTACAAACAACATAAATTGAAGTAACTAATAATGTGTAAAAGTTTGATTGCAATAATAACCTTATATAATATTTCGAGTGGTGTTAATATGCTTACTTATCCTCAAGCATGAGGTTATTGGAGAGCAGAAGTTTAAAACCAGCTATATTCTCAGGAGCAAATCGATTGAAGAAGCCAACAAGCCCTGTATCTATCTGAATAAGAAATGCTAGTGTCCACTTGAGGACAAAATACTAAAATATCTGTCAACCTTTCTCCTTAGAACTCTAGTCGTGCTTAAAAAGATCGTTCTCAACAAACCTGTAAAAATGCATAATAGTGTGAGAAAATATTTAAACATTTACAAGAAAGATGTAGAACAAAACTAGTACAACATAGAAAGGGTCTTAGCATACTAAACTCATATCTTGCACCATTATAATGGTTTATAACACTATGAGATATAGGACAAAGTTTACATCTGATGAAGTGACACCAACAAATTTATTTTTACAAAGTTTAATCACGTTGAACATTGTCATTCTCATGTTATAGAATAAAGTTAATGGGAAAAAAAAAAAGGGTGATTCAGAACTAAACTTTGTTCACACTTTTTAAAGAGGTGAGAACAAGTGCCCTATAACTTCCAAATGCATTGATGTGCTGCATTCTCAATAGCCACTGTTGAAAGAATATATTGCCAACATAATCTCTATGAATTTGAATTCTATGGAGGAATTTCAAGTATACTATGTAGAAAGATAATGAACTATCCACAAAATTTGTGACAAAATAAAATGATAAAAAGACAAAGAATGTAAGTAATTTTCAAGGCCTATCATCAACAATCATGGACATATTAATGGAGACAGAGGATACCAACTTACAAATAAGCAATATTTGTTCTTACATCCACAAAACAGTACAATACTTTAATAAAAACTATTCTTTTACACAAAGTTTGGACAAAACCAAAAGTGTATACGATGCAATTTAGAATGAAAATTTAGAACAAAAAAGATTTGTGACATATTATTTGGTCTGTAAATCATGGTTTCCTAAGTTGTAAATAAAACCAACTGCATTTCGTAACTTTCTAACTTGCAACTCGTGGGCACACACACACACAAAGCAAAGAATTTTCCAGGCCTTTAAAACCCAAAAGAGAAAAAGAAACGAAAAAAAAAAAAGATTTATTCAACTGAGAGATTAATACAACAATTTTGCATGGCTAGGCATTCTTTGTCAAAAGCATTTCCAAAATTTACCACCAAGTCCTCATAAGCAATTAAGCTATTAAGGACTCAATATTTCAAGTTTTCCCACTAAATAGTTGGGAATTTCCAATCCACTTGGCCTCACAAACTGCTTGTTTTCAATGAAATAGAAAAGATAAAGACAATTTTTTTTATGATGATGAAACCCTTCGGGTAAACCCCGAGCCCATGTAAGACCCCGCAATCCACATGGACTAGGTAAAACCAAGGCCCATGAGAACCATGGAAACCTTGTTTGGGTAGCCCTAAGGGGATAGCAAAAGTTGAACTTAGGACCTCCACTTCCTGAGGCCATATCCCTAACCAACTAAGCTACCCCTTGGGGTTAAAGATAGAGACAATTAAAACATTATAACTACCAAATCCAATGCCCACCATTATTGAAGAAAAGATACATACACATTTAGGTATGGATGACGATGATGTCGACAATTCATTGTAGGTAATCACATCATGAAAGCAAACACAATCCATGCATATAACAACAAATAATTTAAGAAGATAATCTAGTAATATATAGGTTTCAATCGTACGAACTTTACAGTATAGACGTCCTTTATTTAATTAAGAGAAAAGGATGTGCTTACAAAAGCAGGCATGTTTAAATGGAAATTAAGAAGCATCGCATAATTCTTCCATTAGTACCTAACAACAGCACGTCATAAGTTAAGCTGCTTAACTAGTTTAGGTCATTTTCCACCACAAGCAGTATGTTCAAGCATTTTGATCTTGCATATAACAACAAATAATTTAAGAAGATAATCTAGTAATATATAGGTTTCAATCGTACGAACTTTACAGTATAGACGTCCTTTATTTAATTAAGAGAAAAGGATGTGCTTACAAAAGCAGGCATGTTTAAATGGAAATTAAGAAGCATCGCATATTTCTTCCATTAGTACCTAACAACAGCACGTCATAAGTTAAGCTGCTTAACTAGTTTAGGTCATTTTCCACCACAAGCAGTATGTTCAAGCATTTTGATCTTGCACAATTAACATTGAATTGGTAAGAAACTTGTTAATAACATGACACATCAAAAAATTAATACCCAGTAACTGGAAGATTTATGACTCTTTGTTATATGAACTGTTGAAAAAGATCATTAGATTCAATGGGGTTGTTACAATCTTCACTTGACATGACGGACATCATTTGCTGAGAGTGTGATGTATTTTTTATGTGAATTAACTGTAGCTATATGCACTACTACAATACTATTAGATGTGCATGTCTTCAGGATGCAGTGAGTGTATACAGATAGAAAGGAAGAGTTAAGTTGCTAAGGCTATAAAGCTGCTCCTATACACACCAAGGCAAGTTGATGAAGGCTGTTATATGTTTTCAGCTTCTTATACAATTTTCTTTTGGTTTAAAATTTCAAGAGAAAGCTTGCATGGTATGCCTTGCATCAGATAAAGAAGAGACATTAGAGATTATTAATGTAATAACTTGCAAAGATTCATAAGGGAAGATAACAACAATACTACTTCTGTTTTGTCACAGGCTACAGAAAAATGGGGATGAGATGCATGCGGCTACTGCATTGTTGGGGAGTAATTGACAGAGGAGGACGTAGGTTTCCATAAGGTCCAATATCGTTTTTAAGACAGAGATCAAGAGAGATGTGGGTGAACTATTTAGGGGAGTAAGAATTAAGGATGGATTTGGTGACCGAGTGGCTTTGCATTTTACATTACCAAAATATAGTTTCAATCAAGAATTAAACCTTGTTTTGGCTAGGAAGGAACATTCATAGATTGCACCAATCACTCATTGTCAATTAATACCTCAAGAAGGATCAACATAATTGTGAGACTAAAAAGGAGACCCAAAATTCTTACTTCAAAATATAACCACTAGCACATCAATTTCTTACTTAATTCTATCCTTTCTTAGCAAACCTTAGACTAATCCACTCAAAATCAATCGTTACCAACATGGCCGACTTATAATCCAACACCCAAAAAGTAAGCCACATAATTTCAGGAATAATTTTCAACCAAAAAAAAAAAAGAAGAAAACACTATTTAATTCTTGAGGAAAAAAAAAGACAGAAAGAAAGAAACCCAAATCAAGAATCGAGAATTAGGAAAAAATAAAAAAGAGGAAGTCCACTCAACTAATTTGCCCATAGCGAACTAAGAATTAAGCTATTGTGCTATACATGTACTTGAAAAGCCACTTAACAAAGAGTTGGAGCCATCACCATAATCGATGGAATAGGATCAATTTAAGGAGTTCATGAAATGCCCTTGTTTCCAAGTTTCTTACTGCCACTTTGGATAATGGCTTCCACTCTTGAACTTCCCCATCTCATTTTTAATCACTTGTGGATGACCAAGAAATAAACCCATAGAAACTACTGACAGAATTTGACATAGAACAATCCTCATTTGTACCAAATATACGGTCTGAATGCTAAATGCTCATTCAAGAAGCTAACTACCAAATAAGGTTTTGAATCTCAAGTTTGGCATAGGTATTATTAATATCAAACCCAAACTGAGGACATCAATTGTTTTAATAGTAATGAAATGCACACAAGATTAGATTGGCTTCATGCATCCCAAAAATGGAAACAAAAAATAAATTAAATAGGATTCAAACTACTTCATGTTATACGAAGGAATGAACTCCAGTTCCAAAATGGGTATAAAAAATTAAATTAATTTTTTTTTTTTTAAAAAGGCGAAAATAAAAAAACAAATGTTGATAATATTTGTGTCAACTCTTAATTGGTTGTTTGAGTTGCTAATTGACCTTAATTACATGAAAATCCCGGAGTCTTTAAGAAATCATTACAAAACTAATCTTGAATTAACCTGTCTGTTACTCAACATGGGTTATCACAAAAACACCACCCACAATTTGATTCCTTCCTAGTTTTATTTATGCCAAAAACAACATTTCACAGTTCCGCTGTTAAAATTAAACAATGTCAAAGGCTCCTCTAAGAACAATAATGGGTGCATACGTGCAAAGAGAGAAACCCTAATCTAGAGAGAAAAATATATCCAAAAAATAAACGTCTCATTTGTAATTGGAGAAATAACTGTGAGTTCAAAACGGAGGGATTGGCCGATCTTGACTCACAAAAATTGAACGAATTAATTCTCGACTCGATTCAAAAGAAACCAAATTGAACGATTTTAAATTTAAAGAAAAAAAAAAAAGAAAAAGAAAGAAACCCTAATTTCAAGTCAAAATTAGAACCAAATTACATATAGCCATGAAAGGTTAGAAATCTTACCCAAATCGCAGAGGAGACTCGTACGATGATTGCAGAATTCGCGAGGCAATGAGAGAGAAAGATTTTATGAGGGAGAGAGGGATCCAATGATCTTTTTTCCCTAGAAGACTCGCTTTTTCTCTCTGCGGAGGAGTGGGTGTCTCTCAGTTGTTGAATGAACCGTTGATCGTTGCTTCACCGCCTTTTTATCATTCAAAAAAATTAACGCAGAAGGCGCCGAACCAAAACGCAGCGTTCGCAGACGAATGGCATAGGGTTTCCAGCCGAGATTGAGCATTTTCATTAAAGCCTCGTTTTGATTTGAGGTTAGGTTGTGTGTTCCAACAGACGAATTGAGTACAATCACAATTGTAATGTTATACCCTTATGTGCTCAGTTGTTGTTGTTTTTTTTTTTTTTACCCTCTATTTGGTTCATGGATTCTACCAAGGAAAAAAAAATGAAAGGGAAAAAAAATGAGGAAGAAAGAAAATGAAAGGAAAAGATAAAATCATATCAAACCAAAATTATTCCAATTATTTTTTTTCTTCCAATTTTCCATTGCAACCAAATAAAAAAAAAAGTAGAATTCCTTATATTTTATTTTTTTTCCTTAATAAAATCCACAAACCAAATAGAGCCTTAATGAAAACCAATGGAACCTATTATGTGTTAATTTTAATTGGAGCCTTTTTTTTATTTTTATAACGATTGGCTATTATTTACTGAGGCAGATGCACTAAGGTGCATGTGTGAACTTGTGCAATCACTCAAAAAAAAAAAATTTTTTTTAACAATGTGCATTAGCCTTCATTGAGAAAAAATGGTTAATTTTGATTAAATTTCCTAAAGTACACAACTTTTATAAATTATATGGAGTATAAAGTTAAGATTTAATTTGTCAATAGGTTATGTGCAACCATTGAGAGGAATCTTGTTCCATATTTGGTAGGGGGTGTTAGGAGTGGTATAAAACCAAAATCTACATCTCTAAATGTTGCCTAGGTTTTTAGAGTATGACATGCTTGTCAGTGTTATGTCCTAATTCATCACCTCCATTTAGTCATATCAATGTGTAGTCTTGTGACTTTCCCTCCATTCCCCATTGTGATAGGATCTTATCCCACATCGGGTAGACGGGATGTTAAAAATTATATATAAGCACGTTTTACATTTTCGAAAGTCACTTAGGCATTTTAAAGTATGACAAGCTTATCAGTTTTATGTCCTTTCAACACCTCTATTCAATAATGTTGATATGTGTTCCTGCCTAAAATAATAGTAGTATTCTCTTCCCTCTACAATTTTCATCTCAATAATTCCTTCATTTTTTTCCTAATATATTTTCATATATTTTGGACAACTAATTGTGGACAATTCACAATACTCTTCTTGTATAGTCCATGGAAAAGACAGCTGTAACTTTTAAGGCTATATCTCAGAAGTTTTATCATCCACTAGAACCTTTCGTAAAGAGGCGATAATTTTAAGACAGCATAATCTCATTCATCTTCCTACAGGCAAGCTATTCTAACTTTATTTCATATATCTTTCTTATTTATTTCTTGTACCATATTACATTTTATAGAGTTGCAATTCCAATTTGTCATTATTCATGCTCTATAACATCTGTTTCTGGTGAAATAATAGCAGTTGCAATTTATTGTTTTGAGTACATACACCAAGAAAATTTCCGTGACAGTTGCAGTGTCGGTTGGAACACAAAACCTTACCTCAAATCAAAATGAGGATTTAATGAAAAAGCTCAATCTTGGCTGAAACCCTATGCTATTGGAGAGGTTCACAACCATAACAGTTTACTGAACCCAATAAGTTTGAAGCCCCATACTTTGGGACTAGATGTCGGTGCATACACGTTGTGTGTGCCAAAAAAGCCCCTCATCTGAAAAATAAATTAAAGACAGTGGGAGATAGAAAACATCTTTTAAAAGACGAAAAAAAAATAAGAGTTGAGCAATTAGGATAGTTATGGGTAACCATTGTTAAAGAACCGCTGTTAAAAAGTAAATAGTGGTTTTAGAAGTCCCTAGGATAATTACGGGTAACCATCGTTAAAGAGTAAATAGTGGTTTTGGGAGCCCCTAGAAAGTGGAGGAAGTTTAGGATTACTTTTGATGATGACTATTTTAACCCTAAAATGTTATTGTCCCTTAAAATCAAATAAGGGTTTTTCAATACTTTACTTTGTATATCCAACCAAAAATGCAACCCCTTCCTATAATATTCCTATAATATTATAGATGCCACCCACAATGATCAAAGATTGTTGATCGTTGACTTTGGCCTTTGGTTCAAAAGCAATCGATCAACTGCAATGTCAACCTATTATAGGTGGGTCTCTAAAGATTTGTTGCCTTTGGCCATCCATTGGATCAAAGACCATAGTCTCATTGGTCAAAAATATAGAAAAGTTTAGAGGCATCACCCAAAACTTTCCTACAGAAATTTTGGTCATTCTTTGGGAAGACTTAGTTGATGGTACATGAATCAAGAGGTGTTGATCATCTTCATCTATCATTAAAAAAAAAAAAAAAGAAAAAAAAAAAAGAAAAAGGAGGCATCACCAAATCGTCGCAATCACAAATATAACAAACAAGATGAACCCAGAAGAAAAATAGCAAAATTTTTTTTCCCTGAAGTCGGATTAGATCAGCTAACATTTAACCCCGATAGGCCAATAACGACCCAACATTCTGCTTCACTTGACCTTTTTAACAGGACTCATGCACACTTAACACACCCTTCTAACTGCCTTAAACCACAGTAGGCCTGTGCTTTTGCTCTTGGGAGACCACAATCAGCTTTTACTTTGATGGATGGTCGGATCCTGCTTCCTGAGCAGTGAAAACTGTCTCGTAACCTGCAGTAAACCCAGAGCAATATCATAGAGTACTAAATTCAAAATAGTATTGCAGCAGCAACGTAAGAACTGGTAAATATTCTTCTTTTAATGACCATTTTTTAGCCAAAGAATGAAACTCAGCTCTATAGTGATTTTGATCAAGATCAACTTCTAAGGATTCTGCTATGGAGTCCCAAATGCACGAAAACTTTCTGCCACCCGCTTTTCAAAAATATCATACCAAACAACCATAGAAATGAGAAAGGGACTAAAGGCACACTTGGACATCCTGTGAATGTTCAAAGGCTTTACTGTATAATACATCAGAGATAAAGTGCCTTTAAAGACAAAGAAAAGAAGAAGAAAAAAAAGTGCCATTCCTATTATAATGGTCACCATACTCTGATGGATGTTTTCCATAATAAATAGATAAATAAAACAAAAAATTAATGGATGTTCAGGATTTTTTTTTTTTTTTTTTTTTTTTTTGGCAGTTTAATTACATAACTTACAACCTCAGTAAAAATAATAACAACAGCAGCGCAGCAACAACAACAAAATCCAAGTCAAACAAACAACTTTAGAAAACCAAAACTTTAAGCAACTCTAAGAAATTCAGTGATCAGGACAATGCTATGTCATAAATCTCTAAATTGTCTTCTAAAATCATACAAAATTTGGAACTAAATAAATCCACAACTAAAGTAACATTCCAATTCATAACTCCAGAAAATCAACCCAAAGCAGCACACCATAAGATAAATAAGTTCCATTAACATACATTATGAATCATGGACTTGTCATATAAATCTGAACATAATTTAAATAAACAATTGGCTATCAATAAATTGAAGGCAGCCACATGGGATGTATAAATTTTAAGTCATTTACTGAGGCTCAAAAGAAAAATGTGATTCCAATTTGTCAGCAAATTTTGTCTCCCCAATGAAAGAATGGCATCTATATGGTCCAAAAACATAGCACCAACCATGAAGTAAAACATGATTTCAGAAATCATAAAACCCATGAACAAAATAAACTGAACTTTATCCATTGAGGATAGAAAATTAATACTTCTAACAGCCACCTCTAGAAATCTCTTCAATGACCATTGGATTTCCATACTTTAATATTTGACACTATCAAAAGGTTATCTTCTTTCCCATGTATTTCAAATAGGCAAGAACCCATTTGGCCTCAGCAAGGTGTGAAAGAACTGGGCATAGAGCCATCCAAAAACTACAGTAGCATGCCCCTTAGCTGCACTGTCATATAATAAAACTGCAATGACCAATTGATTAAGCAGACTCCACTAAATCCTCTTAGATAAAAACTTTCCTTGCTTCATTCAGTCAGCATTGGATAAGAATTTTCAATTTGATTACAAAAAGAAGCCCTCATAATTATATCCAAGTTATGTGGCTCACAATTATCTTAACTTAGAAGATTCTGGTTTTCTAAATCAAACCTTCTCAGAATATTGATAAAAGTTACATAATTCAAACCAGCAAATGGAACCACTACTACCTTAATTTAAAGGGTCAACATCTGGGGACAAACTTTTTACATCTCAACAACTTTTCATGTGATCAACAGCCTTTTAAGCCTGCTGTTGGATTAAATACCCTCATGCATGCCAAACATCACATGAATCAGATACCAAAACCATCCGATCCATAAATTGACATTTGGATTAATGAAAAATCTCGCATTAATGGATCAAGCATCTCTTAATCTCCAATCAACATGATATTTTGGCAAACATGATGTGTATGGGTCCAGACTGCAATATGCTAATTTAGCCTTTCAATAGAGACAATCAATCCTTACCCCTAAACAACTCTCACACCCAACAAAATCCCACCACATCACCTCAAATCCGAACACATGGGTAATTCACTGAAATTTCAAACAAAAAGGAACTCTTTCACAACAACAAATCGCATGGCACACAGCACACCATTAATCCCATCCAAGCAAAATTCACACACAATTGAATAAACTATTTATCAAAACTATATTCTCCGCAAATATAAAAAAATTTGAACAAACTATTGACAACTAAATAAATAGATATCATTATTCAACAGATGTTAAAACTTAAATAAAACAAAGGACCAATTTTCAACAACAAATTACTCGCTACAGTATTAACCATCGATCAATCAAATGACCAACAAATTTATGAAAAACAAAAAAGAAAAAGGAAAAAACTCCAAGCACTTGTACTACCTCACATCCAATGCCGAAAACCTCCTTCAACTCCCCATCGACCGCAACTCCTCCAAGGCGGCCTTAATCTGATCCTGCACCAACTCCAACCGCTTCGAATACACCTCCAACTCTAAAATCTGCTGCTTTCTCCACTTCTCATCAACCATTTCCCCACCAAACAAATTCCCAGCAGCTGTCGACGGACCCCCGAAACTCAACGGCATCGGACTCAACATCCCCACCCCTCCTCCAAACCCCCGCGGCCCACACGGCCCATTCATCGCATTATGCAATAATTCCTTAAACAACGGAGACAAACAACTCCTCACCGTCTCCTCAACCAAGCTGGGTATCGCCGCTGAGCTGGGTATAGCCGCCGTTGCTGCCGGCGGGGACACACCCAGATCATTCAATCCACGCTTTTCCTCAATTTTCACCCGTGATCGCTTCCGCGACCTCTGAGCTTTCTTCTCCGAACTATTCGCATCAACAATCCCATCGTTATTACTATAATTACTATTATGATTTAAATTAGGGTTAGGGTTAAGGTTAGGGTTGGGTTCCTCGTCATCCAATCCCGCATCTTCGGGCACAACGGTGACACCGATACCGCCGGTATTGCTCCAGATCTTGCGAGATATCTCGAAAGTGGCCTGATCGTGAGGGCTCTTAAAGGAGAAATCTTTCCCGGAGCTGATACGACTCACGACGTTCCGGTACTTCTTCTTCAACCTCCTCAGCTTCTCCACCAACTGGTTCTTGTTGAAATCGAGCTGTAATTTGCTCTTGATCTGATCATAGAACAACGCCGTATCGTGGTGGTGGTGCTGCGACGTTCCTCGCTGCGCCGTGTACTCGAGAAACCCTTGAAGTAGCTCGATCTCGTCTTCGTCGGTCCATAATCGCTGGAACAACCTTCGGGCCTCATCCAACGGCTGCTGCTGTTGTTGTTTCCTTTCTTCCTGTACGGTCGAGATCGGGGACTCTTCGACCCGTTGGCGTTTAGGGTCCGGACCCGGTGCGGCGGTCGTAGTGGTCTGCGGGGGAGGGACGGCAACGGTGACGGTGGCGGCAGAGGCGGAGGTGGGGTCGGCGGAGGAGGCGGAGTTGAGGTCTTCCTCTTCGCCTAAAACGTCGTCGTCTTCGTCGTCGACGTCATCGTCTTCGTCTTCATGGGGTAACGTCAGGTCTTCTTCTTCTTCTTCGCTTTCTTCGTCGTCCTCGTAGACGGTGTGGTTCTCTTCGGAAGCCATGAAAAGTAAGACAGAGAAAGAGGGTGGTTTGGAATTTGGATTGGGGTGTGGTCTGGTTCTGGGGTTGGGGTTAGGGTTAGGGTTGGGGGTTGGGTGGTGGTGGTGGCGTAGTGGTTAGGCTGGGAGAGATGGTTGGGTTCACGAGTTTTTGCGTGTAAGACTGGGTTTGTTTTGTGGGGAGTTTGGGGTGGTCCCACGCGCTCTTTAAAGCGCGTGTGCGTTTTACTTAATTTAATTACGGAGTACAACTAAACAGTAATCACCCTCCCAAACTAGGCGTTGTCCGACCTGGCAAAGCTCGAGCTGGGCACCTCAGTCTGGATCTTGTGGTTGACTTTAGCGTTCTGATGATGTTGAACTGGTAATTAACTTTACAGTTTTCACCAATTGTAAGTACCATTTAAAAGGTGAAAAAAGTTTAAATGAAAAATATATTTTAAAATAATTAAATATTTAAATGTGTTGTCATATAGTATTTGACGTGACGTAAAATGTTAGGATACAAAATAAAATAAATGATCTAAGCCTTGGACACCAAACTTTGTGTGACCTAATTATCGTTTCTCTATACTTACAAAGTTTTAAGTTCGAATTTTCAAATCTTGAGGTGGGGTTTGAGGGAGGACTACTCATATAAATGTAGATTAAGGACTTGTCCAACGGTTTTTTCTTAATATATGTAATGCTGTATGCACCATTTTTTGCTCGAAACCCTTTAAGCCTAACGTGCGTTGTATTAATGTGGATAATTGAAAAACACGAAATAAAATAAGTGAGTTAATATAACCTGCCATACCAACCACTATACAGATTATGTGTGTCTATATATGTAGCTTGTGGTTCATATATATACATATGTGGTTTGATGTGAACAAGTGTGGAATTAATTTGTTTGACTTGATTGCTTTGGTGAGAGACACACACAACCTCTAGCAAGATTTTCCAATAGCATGCATCCTCATGTCTCATTGCTCTCTTTAATAATATGACCAATCCTAGTTAAATAATTGGTCACTTGACATTTTTTTTTTTTCTCTCTATATATGTATGATCTGCTCTGCCTTCTAAATTTTCCTCTATAATAATATTCTCACAACCAGTGATCAAATTTCGAAATATTCGAAAAAAAACACCATTATACTTAGTAAACCATCTATCCATAATACTAGATAAAGCCAATTTCTTTTGTAATTGGGTTGCACCTGAAAATACTAAAATATCCTTATAAGTTAATAAAACTAAGAGATGATTTGGTAATTTTACCAACTTTAAAAAATCCACCACATTCTGTTTCTTCTTAAATCTCTGCCACACACACATAAAACCAATTCCCTTTGTTGTGGGACTACACCTGAAAATACTAAAATACCCTTATAAGTTAATAAAAGCTAAGAGACGATTTGGTAATTTTACCAACTTTAAAATCTCATCACAACCTGTTTCTCCTTAATTTTCTCTCACACACACATGCGATTTAAAAATAATTCTATCGATGGAATGAAAACTTGAAAAGATGTATTACACACGAATCGTGTGTGTTCGATTACTAATATATAATAATTCAACCATCCCTTTAATATAAATTTTTTATTTTATTATATTGTTCTTCTTGGCCAGTAGTAATTCCCCCCTTACAATTAAAGCTTCCATTGGAAGAACAGTTCTATCCTTACTCTTGAATGTTGTCTGCGCTAAATAAACCTATAATATCTATAGTAGTACGTACTCTTGTCCACTCTTGGTAAATTTGAATCCATCAAAGTTCAATTTTCTTGACTCACCAATAGGAGATTTCCGCCTGCTCAATTTTACTCTACTTCAACAAAAAAAATATTATACATACGGTATGCATAAAATAATATAAAAAAAAACCTCAGTTGCTTTTTCAATTATCCCAATGGGCTTAGATTCATAGGATTTACAGGTGCAGTCATTTGTTTATTCTAAAATTTCTGCAAAGTATTCACCAAGTTTTCTTATCACTCTAGAACCTTTCCTATTTAGACTATAATTTTTCTGATTGACTTAATCTAGCCTATAATGTCTACAATTAGGTTCTATGGGTTTGGACATCCTGCTCTGATAATGACCCTAACTTGTTTGACTACAGAGCAATTAATAATAATATAATTTTTACCCTTAGACTGCGTTTGGTTTGAGGGAATAGAATGGAATGAGAGTGAGAAAGGAATGGAATGAGAATGGGAATGGGAATGGAAATGGAATAAGAATGGACATTCCATCCCAGGGTGTGTTTGGTTCGGGGAATGGGAATGTGATTACTGGGAATGACCCATTACTTGGGAATGGGAATGTGAGGGAATGATACCCATCCCCACGTTTGGTTCATGGTAATGGAAAGTGTGATTCCCACATAATATTCCCATTACCACGTTTGGTTGGGTAGGAATGTGATTCCCAAATATAGTAAATTCCCACAATACCCTTTACTTTACCAAAATCAAATTTCGAAATCTACCAACACCATTTCCCCCCATTACTTTAACGTTGCCGCACGTCGTCCACCCAAACCTCACGAAGAGATCGAAAACCATAAACCAAGCTTCTTCCTACTGGTACAATCTTCAAGAACAGATCTACACGAATGGATCGAGTAGAGTATCTTGAAGAACATGCATACATGAACGAGGTGTGTTGACGCTGGAATTTGATATCGGAGGGAATCTTGTCGAACAGATCCACAACCGAACCTGGGCGAAATAATTGTTATAGACGAAGATCGACTCCCGTTCTGTAGAAGCGTCCATTCTTTCCTTGATCTCCTTCGATTTATTGTGTTGGAGGTACGAATCTGACTTACTGCTTTTAATTTCTTATTGCCCTAAAAAATTTGATTCGAAAACATGCGTAAACCCTTTAACTTTGGACGATCATCATTCTATATGATAATTCATAAATAGACACTGTATTTGAGGGAAAAAGAAAACACCAACCATACCAGTCAGTGATAATGTTGTATCATTTTACGAAGACACTGTATTTTGTGGAGTTTTTATATTTTTCTCTTTTCTATTGTTGTCAAAGTTGAGGTGTATTATCATCAGCATTGCCTCTTGGTGGATGGAGAAAGTGCTTTTTCATTCTTTTAGTCGTGTAACTTTTATATGTTGCGAAGGTTAAGGAAAAAAACCTGATAAATAAATACATAAAAAAGGTTAGGGAAAAATAGGCTACTAATTTTCGGCTTCTATTAACATAAAACCCTTTCCTTTTCTTGAAAATAAAATGGTCATCAAAGATTGGTTTGAATGACCTTATAAGAGTACGTTGGTGTTATATATGCAATTGATTGTACGACACGCCATGATATGGATAACAAACTTGATAGTAATTTATTTGCATAACGTAAGACTTCTACCAATTTATTATTGATTTTATGAAAATTGTGTTTTTCATTTCTCTCTTGAATGTGATAATCCCGCATTCAGTTAACATTATACACTTTCATATGTTGCTAAAAATTGTTTGAAGGTGATTAGCTGAAGTAATTTCAGTCATGAACAACCAACCCCCACCCAACTGCTTGAGAGCAACCCCTATGTTGTGTGATTGTGGACGTCGAGCTATCTTGAAGATATCACACAAGAGATATAGTAAATATTGCCTTTTTTATTCATGCCCCGGTTACATGGTGAGTAATATGGAACTTTGAAAATATGTTATATTATGTTTGTGTAAGAAATGTAATTAACATTAGTTAGGAACATTTTCAGGAAAAGAATGGGCGTGCTTGTAATTTCTTCGCTTGGTGTGGGCCTATAGAAGAAAGCGTGCAGAACTCCAATGAGGAGGCATCGATGATAGTCGAATCGAATGTGGAGCAAGATGGGAGATATAATTACATTCTACCTACGTCCACGGAGTGGAGGATAATTGTTCGAGTGTTAATAATCTTGGCGATTATGTATTGGGTTTTAAATGTTCTATGACAATTTGTAATTTAACATTTTGGATATAATCGATGTGGTCCATTAATTAAGGATATTTGTAACTCTATTGTTTTGTAATATTTATAAGCCTTTTTGCTAATAGACATTGAATGTGGTAATGGAAATATCAGATGCACTTGGCTTTAAATTGTGTGATGGAGGTTCGAATCTGTTTGTGTATGGGATTTGCGACTGCACAACCTTGAAAATGTATACCTATGTTTGTTTTCTTAAAATGGACCTTGCATTTGCTTCTTCAAATGGACATGCTTCTATGTAAAAAAACATGGTTCGACCAAACTGGGGGTGCGCCGACCATAAATAACATGCTTCTGTGTAAAAAAAATAGCCAACTATACGGACTTTTAGGTGGCTATATTGCAAGGCAGTGGGTGTGTCATGTTAAAAAAAAAAAATTTAGCCAACTACACCACTTTTAGTTGGCTATATTGCATGGCAGTGGGATATGTCATGTGGGAAAAAGAAAATAGCCAACTATACCCACTTTTAGTTGGCTAATTTGCAAGGCAGTGGGTATGTAATGTGAAAAAAAAAACATGTATAGCCAACTACACCCACTTTTAGTTGGCTACATTGCATGGCAGTGCGTTATATCGTGTCGGAAAAAAATAGCCAACTATACTCACTTTTAGTTGGCTAATTTGCAAGGCAGTGGGTATGTTATGTGAAAAAACAAAATATTATAGCCAACTTCACCCACTTTTAGTTGGCTATATTGCATGGCAGTGGGTTATCTCATGTTGGAAAAAAAAATAGCCAACTATACCCACTTGTAGTTGGCTATTTTGTATACCAGATGGTGTTCTCATATGACAGACAAACAATTATAGCCAACTACACTCGTTTTTAGTTGGCCATATTGCATGACAGTTCTCATATCACAGTATCTTTCCTCCCTAACCTTAATTCAACCAAGCCTTAATCCAAAAAATAAAATAAAAAAACTTCACGACTCAACTCCAACCTCCAAAATCAAATACCAACACCCACACCACATCCTCAACCACCTCTGCTCTAATCCCCAGCATTTCCTAGCCTCAATTTCTTTGTAGGAGTTCCTCGCTTTGAGACTATGTCAGCTATACCCAATCAGACAAGGTGGGTTCTACAATACTTGGCTTGAAGAGGTTTTCCACATGTCTTTCAATTTTCATCAACAATTGCTCAAGGAAGGTACAGATTTAAAGCCTGAAGACCTCAGGCCATGCGTTTAATTCTTACAGTACATTTAAAAAGATGAAAGCAATGCTTAATCTAACCATTCTAATTACTAGGAAACCATACTAGACAGATGATAGAATCTGATACAGAGCATAACATAAAATACTAAAAATCCTAGCATAACCATAGAGGTTTCATATATGAAACAATGGGCTTCCTTTCGCCCAAAATGCCTGCCATGGATATTGTACATGTTTTTTCTTGCAAATCATCTCAGACATTTGCAAAAGAAAAAAAAATCACACCACATAAGACTCTTAATATATTTATTTCAAGTTACTTATATGTAATTAAAATGAAAACACATATGACATAATTTAGGGTATGCACCATAAACAACAGAAAAGTAAAGGTCCCAATTCCATTGATATCTGCGGTGGTGGACGAATTCTTATAAGACAATAGGTTCACTAACACCCTGCTAAGGTTCTACTCATTATGCATAGAGCACCAAATTAGATAATCTCTGTACCCCTTGGTAATTGCCACTCAAATGAATGCAACAGTGAAGCCAGTTCATACATCATCATCCTCTTCCCAACCCCTGCCCAAACATTCACAAAAACCTTGGAACCCTTGGGCACAGAGTAACCACCTACTGTGCATGATACCTTTGGACATTGGCGGATTAAGAGAGGTAACGCTGGGTGTAATCGCAATGTCTCCTTCACAACAGCATCCAAATAATGCAAATTGGGCAGATTAGACTCGTCAACAATGTTGTTCATCCCTACCACATTTGCTAATTCTTCTTTGGCTTTTTTCATCACCCCTGGATGCCGGATCATCTCTGCCATCACCCACTCCACTACGGTCGATGCCGTGTCAGTCCCACCCACCACAAAATCCTGGTATCAATAATCAATAGCAGAGTTTTAAACTTTTGTGAACTTCCATACCACTTCTAAACCAACTAAAATTCATATTGTCACCAAGTATAATTATTGTCACCAACTAAAATTCATATTCTATTATTAGGCTCTGTCCAAACAACCTAGAAGATGGCGTGACGAACAATATTCCACACTCTTAACGCCTCCTTCTTACTACTCCTGGATGCTCAGCCGAATTCACAACAGCTATAATATCCTTCGACATAACCCACTGCATATCGAATAAGTGCAAACAATGCATGAATAAGTGCAAACAATGCATCCATACCTGGTATGTGACATCACAATGAATCAACAATTGTTCCACTATCTCCCTCTTCACTTTGCATAACTCACACCTGTTACCTAAATGATAACCTCTTATCTGGAGGTTATCCAAAGTGAGACATTTCCCCCAACATGCTAAGCAGGTGAAAAAGCAGAATTTGGAAGGAACATAAGCCACCCAAATCTTAGAGGTTGGGAACCTATCTCCTTCTCTCACCAACAACGAACGATAAAAAGATTTCACAGTACAAGTACACCCTCACTAACACCCTGCATACTAAAAACACCACACATCCTCCCAAAACCGAACTGTATTACCCTCTCCAATCTTAAAATACACTCCTTTCTCGAAATCCACCCAACCTTTGCTAATATATTTCCACACACCCACCCCATAATTACCCCTAACTTCTCTAGCTTTCCAATTTCCATCAATCACCCCAAACTTCCACCCCACACCCTTCCTCCATATAGCTTCTTTTTCGATAGCAAATCTCCACAAACACTTACCCAACAAAGCTTTGCTTTAACCAATAAGTAGCTTTGGATGTTTCTTCTTGAGAATGATTCTTTGTGTCAACCACCTTGTGGCCATGTCCCCCCATGACACTCATGGTTGTGTCCATACCTCAAATCAACCTTTTTTCCCTTTTTTGTTGAACTAAAAGGTATTATATTAAAAAAACAAGACGGTATACACAATGCATATATGGTGCTATTCACCACTGCTTTATCCAAAAAAAAAAACTGCTCCGATGATAATTTAAATTATTATAAACTTGAAAAAGCTATTACCGAGGTTGTCTTGATGGCGTATGTTGGTTTCTTCCTTGAGCAGCTGAGAATTTTCAGGCATTTTGACTGTCCAATGAAACCATGATGGCACATTAACAACAAAAATCAACACTTCCATAACAAAATATTAAACACCAAGTTTTTTTTTTCCCCATTGATGATGTGTATTAATAAAAAAGACGGGTTTTAACCCTCGTCCATAAGACATATACAAGAGCGAAACAAAAGCTCACAAATTACAAACTAATATCAAAAATCATGTTGGTAACCGCAACCAACCCCAACTCCCTATTAAAAATAGGGGACTCAATAATAGGTGAAATAAACTCACAAATTAATATAAATCCCAATGCCTCTCAAGTTCCCAAATATAAAAAAAAGTCTGCTTTCACCATTGCCAATGATAAAACCCAACATTGTACAATCCATGCAGGCAAACAAGCACTGGATTGCTTATGTAACTCAAGCTTGTTTCTATCAAGGTATTAATGAATCTCGAGAGAAAAGTGGCTCATGAGAAACTGAGAGTAGTAAGTGTAGAATTTTATTGAGAAATGAGATTAGGCAGTATCAAAGTGAACATGCAGAGGATATAAAAAAAACCAAAACACACACACACACACATAGAGGGCATAAAACCTCACCCTAGAAAAATTAGCTAGACCAACAAAAAAGTAGCTGCCTATGGATAACAGAGTCCATGTCAGTTACAACTTACAAGTTGTGACATTCCCACTACACATGAGGTTCTACCTAATCACAGATAAAAATAAACATTTACTGCATATCATTGCATATCTCTATACATGAAGTAATCATATTCAGATATAACTTCTCAAGTTATTACCTATATGTCTAGTAAGAATTAGGCCTAAATAGACATACACAGCCCTGATGTAAATTATAAGAAGATAACACAAGCTTTCCTAAATAACAGATACCATTGTCATAATATAAAAAATATATCAATTTTTTCAATTATTTGTTAGCACATACGCAAGCCAGACATAAGCCCAAATTTATCAAGTATTTTTTCAATTATTGCATATCTCTATAAACAATCCTTTCCTTAACAATAAAAACAGACATAAGCCCAAAACAATGTTCACCCACCTTTAACTATATAAAGGTCGTGACAAAGTTTTTTAAAAATAAAATATAACTCTATTTTCTTTCCATTATTTCTTTCATATAACACTGAAAACCAAATAACCATAACATATTATATATTAGTACATAAAAATAATAGCAACAGAATGTGAAGTAGGAGCACCAACACCGAATAACAATACAAATGTATAACTTATAAAAATGTGTACTCATTTAATTTAAAGATGTCTTCTCTATACATATAAGAAGTCATACTATGCAACTACCCAAAAAATAACTAACACCAGCACATACAATGCTTCTATCTTCCCAAGCTCCCATGTATCCAAAAAATCCAAAAACACATGTACATGTTCAAAACATACTAAACTACATAATGGTCAACTACATCATATAGGAGCAGTAGAAGGACCAGCATCATCATCCCATGGTTTCTTGCTTCCCGATGGTGGTGGAGGGTGGTATCCCTCGGGAAATACGAGGTGCGAAAGTAGTCTGATATGGCCTCGCATGTGGTGGGGGGGCTTGTGGGGCCGCATCGGCTGGTGGAGCTGGTGGAGCTCTACCTCTACCATGCCATGTTTCAAATGCTTGACTCATCACCCGAGCAGCATTGTAAACCTCCCCTCCATAAAAGTTCATGAGATGCACATCTTCTGCCACAGTATCCAAATTCATCGCCATACCCATCACCCGATTCTCTACACTCAACACCCGACCATTCATACTCGACACTCGATCCTCCAACACTCCCAACCGACCATTAACATCAGCTAACCCTTTCTCAACTACCTTTCCAACACTTGCTATAGCATCCATAAGTGCTTGAAATCCGGGTGCATGTTGGTGCTCAGTTGATGAATGAATTGGGAGATCATGGGATGGAGTCCGTGCTTCATCAGTGATTTGAGCAGCTGCTGAATGGTCTATAGGTGGGGCTGTTTGTGTAGCAGTTGGTGGATCGTTCGGTTCATCTTCAACGCCGGCTACCACCCATTCATTGTTGGCGTCCAACGCAAAACCCATACGTTTCAATGTGGCCGCGGTATATATATCCGTTGGCCTTGGAACGATCACATCTTCCTCATGGTCAAGTGGCACATTGAAATGCTCAAATATTGATGTGAGCATCATCCCATATGGTAGCACTCCCTTCCTTTCCGCGCAATACGACATGTGGTGTATAATGAGCCATGCAAGATCAATTCTCTTGCCATGCATTATGCACCACATAATAAAAACATCAAAATAACCCACATGTCCCATACTGCCTACGCGCGGGAGTATACAATAAGAGATGATGTTATGCAGTATTCGTGCCTCCACATTCAACTCACAGTACTTAGGTGGCTTCCTTGTACTTATGTTATTTGACAAGCACATCTCTCGAATTGCATTCTCCTTGGCAAATTCAGGAAAATCAGGCCAATTATGGGTGTGGAATGCTTGGAAAGTATCAAACTGGGGTACCCCAAGAAGATGGTTCAATGTGGTGCAATTTAAAGAAATATGTATACCGTTTACGTATGATGTGACTTCCTTAGTGTTGTCATTGAAATTCAAGTGCGCATAAAAACAACGTACCAATCGAGGGTACATGACATTATGTCGGTTGAGAAAATCAAACCACCCAATGCCGCGAAACAACGTCCCGATCCTAAACCCATTGTTGGTGAAGAAATTGAAGTCAACACATCTCCCAAATTGAATGCTTCGATCTTTGAAGAACAAATTATACCTGCGCCGCATTTCATCATTGAAGAACAAATCCGCATCACTCGAATTCTGCACAGATGTGGGTTTGCTCTTCTTCTGTTTTGAACCCGGTGGTTGTGGTTGACTGCGTTTCTCTTGTGCATCTCCTTCAACCCTTGGTTGTTTCCCTTTATCTTTCTTGCTTCTACTCCCCGACGCGGCGTCCATCGAAGCTTGAAGTAATTTCTCACTTCGTCGAGTCATAGGGGCGATGGGGGTTGTGGTACAACCTGCTATGGATGGGTACGAAAGGGGGATTGATGTGTTGATGGGGATGGTGATGGGGAGATGAGGCTGATAAGAAGTGTGGCGGGGTGAGGGGGAGGGAGGCGACGGTAGGGGGAAGTGAGGGAGGGAGGTGACAGTAGGTAGAAGTGGGGGAGAGAGCCGACGGTTGGGGGAAGTGGGGGAGGGAGTCGACGGGATGGGGAACTGGGAGAGGGAGGCGACGGTATGGGGAAGTGGGGGATGGAGGCGACGATAGGGGGAATGGGGGAAGGAGGCGACGGTAGGGGGAACGATGGGTGTGAAGGATGGGGGATGAAAGTGGGGTTTGTGGGATGGGGAATATGTAGAGGTTGTATGTTTATAACGAGTTGGGTTATGTGTAAATAAGTTGTTGCAGAACCCGCGAAATACCAAATTAAAAAATTCCTATTTAACGTGTGACCCAAATCTTTTATAAATGCTTCTTTAATGTGATCTGGGTATTTAATCGACTATTTTATAGTTATAGTTGACTAATTTTTATGTTTTCGGATTTTATATTCCAACCGAGTTGCCTAATTTTCTTTTTTTTTACATGATATAACCCACTGCCACGCAAAATAGCCAACTACAAGTGAGAATAGTTGGCTATTTATTTTTTTCCCCATATAAAACCCACTGGTAGTCAAAATAGCCAACTACAAATGTGTATAGTTGGCTATATTTTTTTTTTCCCATCTTATAACCTACTGGCAGGCAAAATAGCCAACTACAAATGTGTATAGTTGGCTATATTTGTTTTTCCCATCTTATAACCTACTGGCAGGCAAAATAGCCAACTAAATATGTGTATAGTTGGCTAAATTTTTTTTTCCCATCATAAAACCCACTGGCAGGTAAAATAGCCAACTATGAATGTGTATAGTTGGCTATATTTTTTTTCCCTATTATATAACCCACTGCCATGCAAATTAGCCAACTAAAAATGTGTGTAGTTGGCTAAAAATTTTTTCCCCATTATTTAACCTACTGGCAGGCAAAATAGCCGACTAAATATGTGTATAGTTGGCTAAATTTTTTTTTCCCACATTATATAACCCACTGCCACGCCAAATAGCAAACTAAATGTGGGAATAGTTGCCTAAATTTTTTTTCCCACGTCCAATAACCCACTGGGAGGCAAAATAGCCAACTAAAAAAGTGTATAGTTGGCTATATTTCAATTTCCACATGCTATAGCCCACTGACCCGGAAAATAGGCAACTACAAGTGGGTATAGTTGGGTATTTTTTTTCCCCACCATATAAACCACCCACTGCCAAGCAAAATAGCCAAGTAAATAGGAAAGCTATATTTTCTTAAAATTTTTTTTTTGCACATCATATAACCCACTGCTGTGGAAAATAGCCAAGTAATAGTGGGTGTAGGTGGCTAAATTTTTTTCCTTTTCACCTCATATAATCCATTGCCATGCAATAATGGTCATTAGAAGGTGTTAGTCGCTATTTCAACACCTGCCATTGTCACAACTCTCAGCCCTACAAATATAGCCACTTAGAATTGAGTGTAGTTGAGTGTAAATTTGTACAAGTACCAACATATCCAAAATACATAAACTCCAACATATCCGATAAATATACAAAACATATCCAACTACCCATAACTTATGTAGTTGGCTAGTTGAGTGTTAAATCTGTAGAAGTTCCAAGATATCCAAAACACATATCGGACAGACATATCCGAGAAATATAGAAAACATATCCAAATTAGTGATTGCCTTTTGTAGTTGGCTACTTGAGTCTAAAGCTATAGAACTTCCTATATATCTAGAAGACATGTCCAATAAATATACAAAAAATATTACATGTTTAATTGCAAACATGACAAAAAATTCCATCAACTACCTCCACAAAATGAAGCTTCAGAAGTAATACCACAAAATAATTCAATTAGTCGGGTTACGTCCTCTAAGCAGCTCAGACACCATTTCCTTCCGCTTAGCATCAGGTAGAGACAAGAACACATTGGACATATATAAGTCCTTACTAATGTCTTTTCCAACCTTAAGTACGTCCAGCAAACTCAATCCTTCAATTTTCTGAACCTCCTCAGAAATCTGTTTGGTCAGAATACTCTCCTCGCTAATGGCATTGCCTATCTTCTCAAGATAGACCATGGTTCCGTCAACTAGCGTCTTCATAGATGTTGACACATCCATCATTGTACGTGTCCACACATCGCTGCTCTTACGCTTTCCTAGCGACATCCCCGACTGTGATGGTTGGGGTTGAGTACTAGACACCTCAATGCCCTCAAGACCATCTTCAAACTGAGTAGTCCCATTGAAATCATTAGCAGCACCTGCCTCTATTGCCTCCTCCTCTGCAGCCGGGGTTGTAGCGCCCAAACCATTTGCGCGGTCCTTCCCAAAAATCTCTATCAATGTGTCATAATGAGGGAAAGGCTTACGAAATAAACCTTTTGCAGCAGGATGAGTCTACATATGTTACATATTATCAATTAGGATGTAATTAAATAAATTTATAAACCTATAAATGTACACACACATAGAGCATTACCTTGACCCATGTATCGTACACTATCTTTTCAGCTTCTACCATCTTGTCTACGTCATTCCATGAGAATCCACTACCCGATTGGAACATATCAGCAATTGCCATTGCTTGTTTCTTTAGAGTCTTGACCCGAGATTCAATGTGGGGACAAGCTCTAAGACCAGCAGCCGGAATTTTTGTGGCCAACATCTTTTCAAGTTGAACCAAGTAACCGGATTTGAAGCCGGTATCACACTTCCACGTACCCATTGTGTAGAGTTCATACAAACTCTCTACTAATTTTGCATCCTCACTGGGTGTCCACTGATGCTTTCCAACGCGAGGTGCTGTACTGGCTGTAGAATCCTTATCCACACTTGTAGTTGCCATCCTATATATATGTGCAATACGAAATAGAGCATATGCATTGCAATTATTATATAGTCACATAATAAATGAAACAACTAAACATCATGCCTAGAATATGCAGTCTAATAACATGCATACCTGATGTAAAATCATATAAAATTTGCACATACTAAAATTCTCAATTACATAACACCAATTAATAAATGAGTTATAGTACACATAAGTTCACATCCAACCCTAAAAAGGATAATTGTCCAATAACAAATAAAATAAAAAACAACTCGGTTACAAGTCTAAGTTATGCATTTCTTGATGCTCGCCACTCATTGAACATTTCAGTCGCCATTGTATCCCTCCACGTTTGCCATTGGTCCGATGCATCAACGTATTCAAGTGGCTCCCCTTGCGGGTGAATAAAATTTTCAGTAAAAGTGAGCTCTCTGAATGGGTCTGTCGGCATCTCTCTGGTGATATGGTTGTGTAAGAGAACACAAGCAAGAATGATCCGGTTATGGGTTTGCACGGGATAAAACGAAGGACTCCTTAGAATAGCCCACCTCCGCTTAAGAAGCCCAAAGCATCTTTCTATAACATTCCTAGCACTTGAATGTTTTATGTTGAAAAACTCTTGGGGAGTGGTAGGTTGGTAACCGGTCCTCCAATCATTCAAGTGATACCGCTGCCCTCTATATGGGGCAAGAAATCCCTCTCCATTGGGATATCCAGCATCAACAAGATAATAAAAACCTAATAACAAAAAAAAAATAAAATAAAGTCTATTAGGATTTTTATAGAGTAAGTTATGAACTTCATTGTTTATATTCCAAAATCGAATATAACGTACCACGAGGGACCTTAAGACCATGTCTTCTACTAACAGCATCTCGTAGTACCCGAGAATCAGCTGCAGAACCTTCCCAACCTGGTAGAACAAAAGTGAATTGCATGTCTTGGGAGCATACTCCCAACACATTTGTTGTAATATCATTTTTTCTTGTTCGGTACCGAGGTTTGTCAACCTCAGGCACATTTATTCTAATGTAGGTCCCATCTAAAGCTCCCAAACAGTTCTACAATAGAAGGGTCAAAAAAATGTCGAATAAAAAACCAAGTAAATTAACAATTACTACCAAGGTTAATAGTAATTAACATATATTGTATTGTTCAAATAGGCTTGTTTAAATGAAATTATTTCTTTAAAATAGGGGAATTTTAGTGTTTCTTCTATATATACCTTAAACCATTTCCACTTTGGATCGGTGGAGGTCTCTGTGACAGCTTCTGGTTGTTTGAGCAAATGACTTTGCAACCGGATAACTCCCTTCAAAACTTCATTGAAATGTCTACTTATTGTCTCACCAGAACGCATGAATCTATTAATTATCACTCTATTCTTCACATGGTGAGCAAGAATGTGGACAAACAATGCAGTTATCTCCTCCACTGTTACGTGTCTAGTGTCTTTTAACTTCCCTATGGTGCGAAGCATACCGCACAACTTGAAAAATGTATACCTATTCATACGTAGTTGACTTATGCACGTTGTGTCATTGTGAAATATGATATTATGAAGGTTCAACATCCGAGAGTCATGTGTAAAGTAAGATTCGGACTTCAATACATGGTCTTCGTAATGTTTACCAAGGAGTAAGTATAACCACACATGGAATAAGGAAATAACATTCAGTAGGGAGCGAATACTTTCCAGGATAGACCTAATTTCTTTCTTCTTCGACACCATCAGTCTAGCCATATCTGTATATCAATCACTGAGACACGCGGTGGATAAACACGGTGTCACTAAATAATCCTTAGTAAAAGTATATATCTTTGAAAGTATATATATTTGAACCCAATCGATACAATCATTTAATAACCGTATCATATAAGTAATTACATGGCACTGAATATACCATATCTGTTTGCATTAGATGTGTACAAGGGCTAAATACATAATACAGAAGGTGGCATAAACCAAAATGAAAAATCCCTCCCCAAAATTTGCCATAAGCACGACAAACAGCAAAACAAAACACGTCAATGATAGTAAGAATATTGTCTAATTCAATCAAATATATCACATGAATTTAATTTGTGGAGTTTCATTTTAGGGGTTTTTCATTGGGTTATATGAATTCATATATGTGATAATTATCTGGTTGTTAGTTGGCTTCTTTCCTTTTTAATTTTTAATGTTTTCCCCAACAAAATTTAGAATGGAAACTACTTTTTATTCATTACGTTGAGATTTGATTATATATTTGGAACTAATTGTCTAGTACTATATGTTGCTTTAGATAATTGAGATAGTCAATTTGTTTAAAATACATTTCTTTAATTATTTGCTCGCTCTTTACTTCTCATAAATTTTCATTGTAATTGCAGATGCATATTCTACCACCATGAACTCATTAGACATAAAAATAATTCAATTAATTTTTTCTATATATATGTATTGTTCATTTTAACCTTCAATCGTTTCATTGTAATTGTTCATTTTTCTATATATATGTATTTATTTATTATTATTTTTGCGTAACCTTAATATTTTGGGTAAACGTTGTGCTCAAAATTATCCCTTTAAAAGTAATTTTCATAATTTTAATGTTTGAGAGGGGTGATACTTCAATATTTTTAGATTTTTAGCTAATCAAAAAGGCCTTGGTGCTTAGGAGTTGAGCTATCTATCATGTTGAATTATTTATTCTGAATTTTTCACTTAAAATAGTATTGGATTCATACATGAATTCTCTTATATTTCGTTATTCTTATTTTTCCCTAGATAACCAAACACAAGATAACTTACTATATTTTTTTTACCTTTTTTTTTTCGTTACATTTTTTTCCCCTTCTTTTTGCGTTCCCTTGAAATTTCCGCGAACCAAATAGAGCCTTAATGAATAATTCCATTGAGGTTTTCAAATTCATATTGTAACACCCTGAACTAATTTGAGGGTAAACAATAATACACTCATTTTAGTTTTTTGTCACTATGGTAATGTAAATATCTTCTATGAAATAATTCAATGGAACTTTATATCACAAGTATTGTGTATTTCTAACAATTGTAAGTTTTAACAACATGCCTTTAACCTAAAATTCATGGAAGTAAAAGTCAAAGAAACTATAAAATAACAACTATTAAAATTACTCAGTAATCAGGAGTGTTAAAAACATCAATGGTACATGGCTTATTTGTAAATATAAAAATCAAATGAACATGCGAAAATGACAAATGTAGCATCTAGCAAATGAAAAATAACTACCGACATATCATGACTGCCATAAGTAGTTGTTAATATTTCTAACTTCAAACCAATTGAAATTCTAGCATTATGCAACTATACACCTTCAGTTTTGGAACCAAAAGGCAAAGCAATAAAACTACAAAAAAAAATAACAATGTCATATTCCTCATGGTGTTGAGACAATATTTGTAACTTCAAACCAATTGAAATTCTAGCATTATGTAACTATACACCTTCAGTTTTGGAACCAAAAGGCAAAGCAATAAAACTACATAAAAAATAACAATGTCATATTGTAAGCTTCATAAATCAATAGGTAAGGAAAAAAAAAATTTACAAAATAACAAGAATGAGTCACATTACCTACGGCTGTTGAAAAAATACAGAAATTCCGAATTTAAATCTTCTCAATGGAGTTTGTAACACATCTTGGACGATTTTAGGGTGTAAAATTATATATATTAGCAATCGTCATGCCATCTCATGCACAAAACAGTACTTTTAGGGTTTTCAATAGTTCATTTAAACAAATTAAAAAAGGGCCACGACCTATAACAGTTAACAAATCAACCTTAAATAAAAAATAACAATGTCATATCGTACGCTTCATAAATCAATAGGTAAAGAAAAAAAAAATTAAAAAATAACAAGAATGTGTCACATTACCTACGGCTGTTGACAAAATACAGAAATTCCAAATTTAAATATCATCAATGGAGTTTGTAACACATCTTGGACGATTTTAGGGTATAAAATTATATATATTACCAATTGTACTTAGTAGGGTTTGTAACACATCGTGCACAAAACAGTACTTATTAGGGTTTTCAAAAATTCATTTAAACAAATAAAAATAGTTCCATGACCTATAAACAGTTAACAAACCAAACTTAACAAGGGTGATTTCCCTAAACAGATCTTACCCGGATCTTGACGAATCACGGCTAAAGGGTGATGACGAACAAAGTTGTGAGCGACCACGGTGTAGACGTGCGAGAATGTGAGAAGATGAACGTGCGACGGAAGCGGTTGCTGCGAAATCAGGTGAGAAGATGAAAAGGCGACGCTGTGGCGGCTGCGTGTGCGTTGTGAGAAAGAGTGAGCTAGGGTTTGGGATGTGATAATAGTGAGGGAAGGGACATGGCTGGAATAAGAACTTATTCATTGAAGAAGGCAAGGGCACGCTTGGAATTTCTAATTATTGTAAAACACATTCCCAGGAGACGGGAATCAAACCCTCGTTTCGATCGGGAATCAGTTTTGGCTTTCGTTGGGAATGTGAGGGGTAGCGGGAATGATATTTCCCTAGGAATGTGCGCCTACCAAACGGGGGAAAGGGGAATGAAACCCCTTTCCCGGGAATCATACCCCCGAACCAAACGGTGCCCCAATGTTTGGTAAAGTGTGGGAATGGAATGAAAAAGAAAAGATGGGACCCATTTTTAATGATTTTTACTCCTTGAGATGAGTGAATAACTATTCTTCTTGGTTTGTGAAGAAATGACTATTCCTTTATTGAAGAGAATAGACCTCCATAAGGAAATAACCATTCTATTCCCTTGTGTAACCAAACACTCACTTTTTTTTGGAGAATCGAATCACCATTTCATTCCCTCATAACAAACATAGCCTTAGTTTGAGTGGTGTCCTCACAACTTTCATTTTCTATTAATTTATAGACCCATGCTAAGTAGGAAATCATTCAAGGAAAGTCTATTTTAAGAAGCTGCCACATGAAGGATTTAATATTAGACGCACAATTAATAGACCAAATTCATTCTAGCATAGGCTTAATAATACTATATGGACTAGGAAGGTGAATTAACACACCTCATACCCTTGTGTAACCGAGAGATTAGGGAATTTAATAGAAAACTAGCCATTCCTTGTTGTTTTCCACCGCAAAAAGTCCTAGCCACCCATTTGAGAGATCAATGTTTTACTCTAAGCTTGATCCAAAGATTAAGTATTTAACAGGTAAGGCGAATGTCACTAAATTACTATGCTATTGGAACCAAAAAGGGTGCTACCTTATTTTCTCACTTTAGATTCTAACCAATGTTATCCCTAATCAGTGTATGCAAGTTTTTCTCCCATTGGTGCCCTTAATATTGTTTAGAGATGCCTGAGGGTTTTGAATAAAATCAACAGGTGTATGCCCATCAAATGGTTTACCATGTGGCTTCCTATTATACCTTTGTATGGTTGACCTGCACATTATCACTCATCAAAGACCCTTCCAATATCTGTAACACAGCTCCCCACCTTATCCAACTCCTTTTCAAAATAGCATATGCTATTCCATGGATCACTTCTGATTTATCCTCCACCCACAGGCACACCCTCTACACACTTTCACCACACAGAACACCACATAGAGAGAGAGAGAGAGAGAGAGAGAGAGAGAGAGAGAGAGCACTGATGATGGCTTGTGCAACAACAAGACCCACTTTCTCTTTCCACGTTTCCACCTCTCTCCTACAACCCACCTCACCAAAACCAAAAACACACCTCACAATCCCACCTCTCCACCCCAAACCTACCTCCATTTCACCTCTCCACACATACCCAAAACCCCAATTCATTCCCAAATCCATTGATGTCTCCAAAGAAGACAAACCCACTTCAGACCAACCCGATTCTCCACCGCCCGAACCCCCCAAAATCGATACGCGCCGCCTGGAAGAGAAATTCGCGGTGTTGAATACCGGAATTTACGAGTGCCGGTCTTGTGGGTACAAGTACGACGAGTCGGCCGGCGACCCATCGTACCCAATACCGCCGGGGTTGCAGTTCGATAAGCTGCCGGAGGATTGGCGGTGTCCGACTTGTGGCGCGGCGCAGTCGTTCTTTGTAAGCAAGAGTGTGGAGATTGCGGGGTTTGCGGAGAATCAGCAATTTGGGTTTGGAGGTAATGCACTTACTTCCGGGCAGAAGGCTGTGCTTATATATGGTAGCTTGTTCTTTTTCTTTGTGCTGTTTTTATCTGGGTACTTTCTGCAATAGTGGAGGAGTGAAGGGAAGGGGTAAAAGTAAAGGATTTTATAGCTTTTTTTGTTTTATGAAAGCACTTTTCTGTGTTTTGGAAGTGTATTTTGTGATATGTGCAATAGAATGATTCAGATCAATTGGCTGGGGTAAAACAGTACTCCTTGTGAAGTATTCGTGTCCTACTAAATCGACAGTTTGGTGACTTTGGCCCCATCATTTTATATCAATCTTCTTTATCCAAACTTTGCTCTCTTTAATTTGTTGCCAATCTATGCAGATGTCTGATAATTAAAATTCGAATCGCAGGGAAACCATCTAAAGGATTTTTTTATTAATATTTCTGAGAGCTGCTTCGCAAAAATTAAATAATTTTTATTTAACTCCTCTTCTATTTGGACCAAACCAGATACCTAATTTGACAACTCATCCCGGAAATACCATTTCATTATTAGATTTTAGTATGTTACATACATATGCATGGTTTCACTGGATCGCACTTCTCTCAAGTTCCTCTAGAGATCATAGAAGGTCCCATGATCTGCCTCCTCTGTCCATGTTTGGAAGCCTTTCAAATCCTCTGGAATCCTACTTCCATACAAACCTCTATATCACTGGAAATGCATTCTACCCCTAATTTCCTTCTGTTTCGTTGTGAGGTGTCTTGCATTTTTTTTTTTTTTTTTTTTTTTTTTTTTTTTTCTGAATTCCAAGAAGCTCTAGCGAAGGGGTCTTTCTTCAGGGCAGGAAGCGGTTAGGCTCATAAGCCAACTACCCACAAGCTTAGGGAGTTTCAGAGGAGTGCCACAAGGCAAAAAATTTTGGGTATGTATATACATTGTATTTTCAGGTAGTTTTCTGCAATTCTTTGCTCTTTGGAGTTTTGGCCATGAGAGAAGTGAGGCTGAGAGTTCTTATACCGATTCCTTATATTGATAGTGGATTTGATCTCTCTCTCTCTCTGGACGTAGGCATTTTATCGAGCCACATAAATCTTGTGTTTTTAGTATGTCTAACATGTTGGAATACTGGCAAAATAGAAGTAGTATGCCAGTCACTATGCCAGAATAAGGGCCAGTTTAGAGGCAAGTTGGTTGCAAAAATAAATTTAATAGAGTTCCATTTTTGGGGTGCGAAATGATTTGGATGTGTTGTTTGTAGATGCATGATATTTAACTGGTATAGAGTAGCGCAGACTAGCCATAGATGGCAGATGTATACATATACAAGATGGCAGATATGGTATTGAATTTAATTTGACTTCATATGTTCTTAGGTTTTTTCTTCCTTTCTTTTCATTTTTCATTTTTTTTTCATACGTATTATGAAGTATTATAATTACTGTGTTACGCATGCATTACAAGCACCCAACTTCTAGTATATACAATGTTGGAGCCCAAGGGGGGCATTGCTCCCAGTGCCCCCACTAACTCAAAGAAATTTCCTTTTGATAATCATTTTCTCATATAATGCCAATAAAAAGAATTTAGTAGCTATTTTGAAACATATATACTGTTAATTTGTAATAGGTTGACAGAAAATATTTTCTTTTAGGTATTACATTAGAAAGTCATTGCCAAATAATAATTTCCTCAAAAAAGGTTCTCGAAAGTTTTTAGTTTTCGTTTCACAAAATTACAGCCCAGTAACCTCGTCCCATGGGAGAGAACTCTGACACTGCCCCCGAGTATATATAAGTGGAGCAAATGCTGAAGGAAGGATATTAGAGTATGAATTAGAGAATCCCTTCCGCGTTTGAGAGAATTTTGAATGATGACAAGACTGTTTTCCCTTGTACTTCTGTTACCAAATGCAAAAAAGACATCTGGCATCTTAAAGCAAAGCCGTCTAGGGTTGTGTCAGAAGTACACGCCAGGAGAAGGACGGGAGACACATCACAGAATAGTGATGGTAGCTATTGTCACTTAATAAGTGAATAGTGAAGAATACGAATGGGAAAGATCAAAACCAAGACACATCACAGAATATGGCAGAAAAAGAGTTTGAGGCAACAAACTATGAAAATCTGTTGCCCTTTCCAAAAATAGGTTTTTTTTTTTTTTTTTTTTTTTAAAATAACCGAGAACCATCCACAAGCAAGACCTTTTGGATCCTTCATGAAACCTAAACATGCTGAGAAACTAGCTAGCAATTTATCATCACGCCCCTCACTTAAATATTAGATTGTCTTAATGGGATATCAAGCCCTTGACCGTGTGTTACCGCACAATCACAAATTTATCCCATAATCACAAATTTGCCTTTACGAACCAAGGATGAGTCAAAAATCCTTTTTGATTGAAAAGTATGGCAGAAACAATTCTGGTAGCCAAACCGAAATTGAGAAGAGATGAAATTAGAGTGATAAGAGGAGTTGCCCTTTTTCCTACCATGCGATTCTTTTTAAAGGTTCCCAAGTTACACTTCATTCTCCAAGTGCTCAAAGCCTCTCTCAAAGTCGAGGAAAATTCAAGACACTCTAGCAGGTGTATGTACAGAGAATAGCATTTTTGAGAACTAGTCTAAATCCATGTAATAAACCAAGTAGTGAACTAATTGCAACTTTCACATGAATAAAAATAACATACATCCACCAATTTTCTTGATTCTTCCCCATATGAAATTGTAATTACAAATTGATTGAAAAGGAAAAACAGGTAACGTCTATGCCCCTAAAACCCACCTGCAACCAATATCTATTTTACAGTCCTCTTAACAACCCAACAAACAAAGGGTAAATCGAAAGAGGAAGGCTGCAACAGGGTCGTCCTCCACCAGCGATAGAAACCTTTCCATACAACCAGCATGCAAATCCTCCCAACACTGTGCCCCCGACCCATATGTGGGGTGAAGTGGACCCTACTCAACAAACAAAATATTTATTTCATATCGTTCCTGCACATACGTCAACATTGTTGCACGAGAAAATAGAATGTTGACGAGCGCTTGCAACATTGCATCTATATTTCTTGAATAAGGCTTTCTGTGTAGGGCCCCCAAAATCTGGTTCTGGTAAGTTTTCCAAAAACCTTGCTCCTTGGTAAAGATGAGATGGAGAGCTCACCATAGCCATATGCGGGCTCATTCAAACAGAAAACAGATGAGATTCAACCAAAACCACAACAATCACTGCTGGTATCCAGAATCTGATTGATTCTGGGGCCCTCGTGTCTTTACCTGATAAACCTGCCTAACCTGCTTCTCATATGATCCGACTGATGCAGTATCTTGTTGTCTATGATACGTACTACCATTTACAGCTGCTGGCTTATTGATCCATTTAGGCGGAGGTGCTGGAAGTGGACCAACGTTCTGCACAAACTGGTTATGTAGGTTGGGAGAGTGTCCTGAATTTGGCATCCGTGGTGACATGACAGCTTGTGGCCTTGTTCTAACGCTTTCTTCCATTTTCAAAGCAGACATCCCAGTCCTCAGGTTGTCAGTCTCTTCTTGGTACGTAAATCTATCTTGAGTCCTGAAATTCTGTCTGTTGCCTTGCATTTGGTTTGGATTGGGGGGAAATCTAGGGCTACCCATTATGCCACGAGGGTTATTGTAATGTCCATTGTAATAACTTAGATCCTCACTGAAACCCCTTTCATACCCGGAGGGTCCAGCTGGCCTAGTTCTATTAACTGTATAGTTGCTTGGAAAATTTCGATATGATGGCTGCTCCAACAATCCAGAGGATGAGCCATTGGGTTTGATGTTAAGTGTGTTCTTGAGCAGACGATGAGCTGCTTCTCCCAGTAGAGGGCCACATATTGCACCAGGTACTTGTGGCCTGAAAAACAGATGCAACAGATAAGGAAATCACAGCTATTTTGAAATGAATTAATTGCATTTAGTACAAATAAATAAATATATATATGTCCCCTATAATTCATGGGCCTCTTAATAAAAGTCAAATTCAACGACTGGGACAGCTAAGCTTGCAAGGTATAAATAGTCCACTATGCTTGAAGGTGTTCAAACTTCAAACCCACCCCCTACCCCTCCAGATGAACACCCTAGATGTTCAATACTAAAATTGAAATGATGCAATTTCTCTTTTACCTTTTTCTTCCTGGCTAGATAATTGCAAAGATACTAGAATAGTAGCACTACAACTCACCTAAAGGACATGCTACACATTCAAATGAACCACTACCCCACCCAAGCCCTCAAGGGAGGTGTTAGACCATTGTAACATAGATGAAAAACCATGGAAATTTTATAACAGAACTGCAAAACCGCATTCTCACCGTTCTCTGCCTGGCTGGCGCCGACCACCATTGTCTTCATGCCACAACACAGGAAAAGGTTTTATGTCATAAGGTCTTAGAACCTGCAACGGAAACAAAATATCATGAGTAGACTGACAAGTTAACAACTATTGAAAACGGAATTACCTAATAGCATCAATATCAACATCGCGTCACACATTACAATAAGTAAATGTTCCTCCAAACAATACACGACAATCATTACACCAGTGCTAATCACGCACATGCAGGTTGTGGGATCCCACCTCCAAAATTTATACCGTGCTAATCACACACATGCAGGTTGTGGGATCCCACCTCCAAAATTTATACAAGGGAAACGACTGTTTCGAAAGCAACTTAACTCAGGAGTATGCCTGTTGTGTCCAACAGAAGAGTAAGAAATATGGAAAGCAAACTCTTCTAAAAATGTCATCCGAACGACCGAACACATGATTATAGTCGTATTAAGCAATCGGGATGTTTAGGGAGTGAAAGATCCCCATAAATGAAACCCAGCAATGGTAAGTTTCACCACCTATCATGTTCAGGATTGACAAAGCAGTAAAGTACAATATTTGAGTCAAATGGAAGGGTCCCAAAATGTCCTCACTCTTAGGTTCATAAAAATTTTGACACTTCATAGGCAATTCTGAGAGTCACTAAAGACGTCAATATCTGTTGCATACCTTTTTGGGCATCACAACTCCCTCGGGAGGTTCTGTAAGGTGTTTATGAGGTGGAGGATTAAAATAAGTAACATTTCTGCAAAACAAAAACACAAATTGAGGGGGTGGGGGAAACAGAACTTTAATCTTCTTAAAACAGAAATTGCAGAAGGAAACTTACAAGACTTGGTTATACACAATGCTTTCCAACCCACTGACAGGGGAAGGAACTACTTGCCTGTACCCATTCCTCTCGCATAACCAAAGGTATCCATTCATTCCACCACTGCAAAAAAAAAAAAAAAAAAAAAAAAAGGTAAAGTAAATGAGACAACAACAGATGAAGGTAGTAAAATAAGCCTATGGCCACATTTGATGACTCATCACAACTATCCGAGTTAGATCACACAGTTGATACTGATATTAAACCAACCAACCTAGCATTTGTGTCAACTGGCCAAGGATATCTTTCATGTGGGGGTGACTGACAGAACACTTGGTAGTACGTGATAATTTGAACCGACAAAGGATGCACAGTATAGACATATAGTAAATCATACATTGCGCTGTTCCGAAACCGCTCTTCCTCCTGCACATACCAAACCACAAATGAACATTCTTGGGTATTTCAGACATACAAAAAATCTGATAAAGGTAAGTTTATCCATGTTATGCTGTTAAGGGTCCTAATGATCTGACAATTAGAGGGGATTCACAGGATGAAATCTTAGACATAAGGGGCTTGGAGCACTAAATCTCAAATTTTTAGAAAAGCAGCAACCTGAAAAGGAGAGTTTGAAGTTTAAATCTTCCAGGGACTAAACAAGCTGGAGATGAAAATCAAGAAGTAAACATGACAATAAGTAATTCTTTCCAAAGAAAGCTTCCCTTTTAGTAGAGCCCGATCAGATTGAGAAAGTAGTGCATTTCTTTAGAAAGGTTGTACAACTCAAATGGGATGGGAGAAGAGATGGTGGACAGCTTATATTAGAATCCACTTTAAGGAATCCCAAGCAATTAAGTTCTCAATGATGTTCAATCGGAAGAGAGGGCAGGTATCTCTGATGTTGACTGGTCCCCTTGAACCTGATGGTCTAACCAACAGATTTTTGCAAGATTTTGGAGTACAAGTAGGGGTTACATTTGTTGAACCACAAACACTTGCTTGCATCAACAACATGATACAGTCACTAAATTGAATCCCACAACTAATCAGATCCCAAGACCCATAAATGTCAATGCTAAAGTTCTAGGGTTCTGTTCAGTGACCTGAGTTTCTAAAGCAGGGCCCCTTTCCATTTACAACTGGTGCATTACTGCATTTTATGATTTTTATCCTCTTTTGGTCGTCGTATTTTTTAGGTGGCAAAAGGCTTTACAACCTTAGCCAGACCTGTTTTTAGCTTGTATAGTTTTCCTTCTACATTTCTAGTAAGTAGTAAGTCACTTCATTACCAATGAAAAAAATAAATAAATAATAGACTTAGCATATTAGTTTTGCAATATAAGAGCCAAAATGTGAAAATGAAATGATTTCCTCTCCCAGACCGTTAAAGTGCCTTCAAGGTTCTTTGTTTCAGCAAGTAATTTCTTTTCATCAATGAATGGCAATTTTGCAACACCCTGATTCACAAAAGAAATCCAAAACAACCCCATTAGTTTATAAAATAAACATTCATCAAAAATAAATAAATAAATAAATAAAACTTATAAATAAATAAAAAAAAGATAAACAACACTTCGCAATAATTGATGAACTGTACCTGCCATGCAAAGCGCTTACCATTCATATCAATCTCAAAATCTGTCCACATAAATAAAGAAATCATGTAGTATTCAGGAGAAAAAAATTTCCAAGAGAAAAACCAAACTTCTAAAAGTCAATCATTCTTACCAGCAGGGTAAAATTCGGAAATAGGTGATGAAGGATCAGCCATCAATTTCCTGTATCTTTCAGGCAGGGCACTTGAACTGTAACATGAAGAGATAAGCTTACAGATCACCACCAAAAGTAAATAAATAAATAAAGAAAAACACCAGTAGCCAAAGAATATTCATCCTGAATAAACTCAAATTATGGAAAGAGAAAGAAAAGGGGGTCTGTGGGGTGCACCTTGCAGCTGGCAAAGTTCCCATGAGCTGATCAAATGGTTTAAATGGCTCTCCCATGAAAAATGTAATTTCTAGATCAGCAAGATCTTTAAGATCAGAAGCAAAAGGAGCATAATGGAATGGATAATACCTGAAACAAACAGCAGATCAAAGTTTTGACAATAGATTTGGAAAAGAGAAACACTCTACACCCCAGAAAAAAATGGCGGGGAAAACTGATCTGCTCAACAGTGGCAATAAATATAGCATTTATGCATCAGGATGGGGATTAACCCTTTGGTGGGTCATGCCTACATGATCCAGGCTAAATACATTGTATTGGACATTTCTCAACTCATTTTCCACATTTTTGCCGGAGGACCCAAAGGGCAAAACCTCAAGAGCTCCCAAGTATAGATACACATTTGTCCTTACTAGCACTTAATTTCAGTCCAAAAACTCATTTCAACATACAGCTAGTACAGATATGCTTGTAATATAATCAAGTTCAATCATTTTAAGGTTAACATAAGAAAAGCAAGGAAAGGAAGTAGAGTTTTTCTGCTCAGAATCATACTGACCACTTCCAGGAGCAAACACCTTGGTAATAATACTTCATAACCCAACATAAGCCTTCCACGTACTTCAAAACCTGCAAAAATTAATTAATTTAGTTACTCATATTACAAGTTAAAGCATCATCTAGGGAACCTATGTAGTGTAACATCATAACAGAAATTATGACTAAAATTAGTTACTAATATATATATATATATATTATGACGTACTCATATATATTGTGATAACTACAACAAAATTAAATTAGTTACTCATATTACAAGTTAAAGCGCCATCCTCCCATATAGCATCATAACAGAAATTGGAGCCACCACCAACAATCCTAATTATGCAACAAAAATTTCAAATTGCATGAGGAAAATGAAAAAATGAACTCATTTCAAATGCTTCATACAATGCAACAGAAGAATTTATTCATTGGGGTTATCCAACATAACTTTCTTTTACAATGTAACAGTAACTCATTGTTTCAATAGAACATCAGCAAGCAAACAACAGATGCAAACTTTATGAATGAACTACACCACTTGTTCACTCTCAACTACACCACTCTCGTTCACACTAAAGTCTCACAACATGTGCTTAATTTTCCAATCTCTATGAAAACCCGAGGTATGAACATTCCTAAAATGAGTCAGTCAAGCCTGAAGCCAAAACAACTCCGCACCAACAGTGCTATGAAACAGGAGAAAAAGATCATGAAGATGCTGACACAATACATCAAGGGCAGTCCAGGACTTAAGTTGACAAGAAAATATTAAGGGCCTGTTTGGGCGTCCACTCGAAATTAAACAATTCAAGAAATTTTACATAGTAATGAAGGCACAATCCATCATCTTGAATTGACAAATTCAAAATATGATAGTCATCATCACAAATAAGAGTGCAAATTCCAAATAGTGGTATTTCATGAATTTCTTAGAACTGATTCTACAACATCAACTATAGTAATAACTCACATTTTAAAATATTCTAATTCAAGGTGATGGATTTATGCCTTCAATACCATGAAAAATTTCTTCAATTTTTAAATTTCAAATTGGACAACCAAACAGGCCCTAAATTACTATTTATGAGACCATTTTCTCTCTACATATCTCCAAGATTGGTTTTAGTAATTGAACCATAAAACGTTGAGACGAAGACAGATAAAAAATAGATACCCATCAAGATTTTAAAAGTTGCTGTACCAATTCACTCTTTAGTCTCTTTAAATAATGATCTTCTATTTAATATTTGCACATATTGCCCAACCTCTTGTAGTCTATCTAAAAGTATTGTTGAGTGTAAATGGTCATACCGATCATCGTTTGGACAAAACGCAAATAAAATTCAATCTATCAAGGTGATAAATTTTGTTTCAGTATGTCAGTAAGGTTAGCACAGAAATGGAAACATTTCAGAAACACAATGGAAATGAGATAAAAATCTAGAGAGGCATCAAAAAGTTTGAAACATAGAGGAAAACCGATCTATAGGCAAAGACGAGCCGTATAAATAGTTAGTGGAGTGTGCTAGAGGCTTTAACACCAAACCACAATTAGAGAAACTTGTGGGGAACCTTTGAGAAGACATTTTCATGATTTGAAAATTTGGTTTAAGTGCTGACTAGCACTTCTATGCAACTAAAAGAAACGTTTAATATATAGAAATAAAAATAAAAATAAAAATCGTATTAAAGGTGTTATGATAATGTGGAATGAAATGATAGCGTGTAAAATCCTACTCATTAATGTAAATGCAATAGTCCGAAGTTTTACCCCACATAGACAATACAATATGTAGCATATTGATACCATAAACACCCAAGCAGTCTACGTTACTACTTTGAATCTCATAGGAATCTCATAGGCACACGATCAAAACGCGTAGGATTTATAAGCTAGTTTCCAAACCTATGGATTTACATATTATAGAAAATCTAAGCATAATCACGCAAATAAATAAATCAAGTGCAAGGAAAGATGTATACATTCAAGAATTTAGTCGGAAGACTTAAAATCATATTTAACTCCCTAACAAGTGAAAATTGATTAGTAATGTAGGTTAAGACTAGAGGATCTATTCACCACAAGATGTTTACAAATTAATAAAAGCAATAGGCCTCACCAAAACACACCAAAGTGTTCCCATAGACATGATGTTGTTTCAGTCAAAACATACCGAATTGTTAAAATCTTAGTCAGTTTCGAGCAAAACCAAAAAGTTTCATGCATTTCAACGAAAACAGACACATAATTTTAATTCCTCCCAATCTATATGCATGAACAAATATAATTATTAAACTACATTTTAGATTCTTCTGACTAGATTTACCCATTCTTTAAACTTCTCCTTAATCATCACCTATCAGACGCATTTTACACTAGACATTCAACCTCTTCAGCTCTTCTACTACTCCAAATTAAACTTGAAAGTAAAAATGGGTAGATAACTAAATATATTGCCCTAAACTTTCATGGATTTCACTGTCCAACTCCCATAAGTTCCATTTTTGTTCTTCAAAATGTCCTACGCAAACTCTATAAAAGCACCATACACAATTCATATATTCCCTAAAAAATGAGTAAAAACCATAATGTTACATTATAAAAGCATTAAAGACTTGAAGAATTATGTGGCATGCAGTGTAAAAGAACTTATCAATTTATAGCTCAATAAAATACAAACCATCACAGATCCAAACTTACCTAAAGCACCTTTAGAAGAACACATAAAAAACATAAATATAAAATTACGAAATGAAGGGAAATAAATGAATAATTAATATTCGCCATAGAAAAACAAAAAACATCATTTTAAAATTCTTACAAAAGAAAAGTGATAATAATTACCATATCTTTTCTAACTTTATCAATCTCCTCTGGATTTGATGAATTTAACTTCTCGGCATAATACCTTTCTTTGTATCCTGGCTCCCCTAATTTCACCTGAGCAAAAATTTAGGGAAAAAAAAAATACCACAGGAAACCTTATGATTTGACCACGTGAAAAAACCACTTGCTATAGTATGTTCTTGTGTGAAAAAGCATATAAGCTAGCAAATCAAAAGAATTGAAGTCCTAAAACAAAGTCAAAGCAACTATCATTTACGATTAAGACAAATGTATACAAACAACAAATATAAGCACGAAGTACCAATGCAAAAATCAAGTAAAAAGTAATGTCTCAGTCAAGTTGTCTCTACATCTATCAAGACAAGATGGTTGATTTTTCTTGATACACATAAGCAATATGAATACATAGCATGACTGCAAGATAGAACAACAAGTGGTAATACACTAAATTACTTGTATGATTTTGGATGAAGTAAAAATTACTTGTATGGTTGAATCAAACTGTCGTATGATTTTATCACCCCTAAAAAACTAATAAAGAACTAAAAATCATAGTGGGTTTCTTTGGCAAATGAAAGACAAAAAGATTCCCCTTCATCTTAACACACTACATAAATTGGTCTATTAAATAATTGGAGAAAGCATCTTCTGGTAAAGAAAAGAAAATCATGTCTAATCATTTATACTAGGGTTTATTAAGATATGCAATGAATTTACTTCATCAAAAAAGATATGCAATGAATAAAGCAATATTCATTGCATGACTAATTATGTGTCAAATATTCATTTCCTCATATCTAACACTGAAAACTAGGGTTTATTAAGTTATATCGCTATATTAAAAAATATGACATCTCGGCAAAAGTTCTGCGCAGAGAACACACATCTCAAAAAGAATATGAATATGTGTACATCTTATAAACAACAAATATACAATAAGCTCTTTTACAACTAGCTCTCATTGAGTTTGACCGACAACAGAAGTTACAAAACCGTTTCTATTATTTCTTGAATCCGCCCAACTGAATTAATAACTTACCAGTTCAGCTTAATTTAGGTGTGCATTAATTTAAATATCTGGAAAATAAAACTGAAGGAGATGACAAACCTTGTCCACAATGGGAGCCCGCGTCTCTTCAGAAAACTCTCTTCTAGATTTAAGCTTCATCTCTTCATTATTCTCCATTACCTGAAATTAGATAGCCAGTAAAAGTCAGAGAAAATTAATATGTGCTGACAATTTCAGGCCAGTAAAATTATTAGAAAATTAATATGTACTGACAATTTGAGGATTAGGCAAAGGACAAATAGATGCAAAGGACAAATAGGCTGTGAATAAAATCCTCATGCATACATGTAAGCCTATGGATCACATCAACGAAAGAGAAGAAAAGAAAAGGAAGAGGGGTATGAACACCTTCTAAATGATGATGTAGCTTTACACAAGTATGATCTCATATTAGTACTCCAAATGATGTAGCTTTAAATGATACTCTTGCAGAACTAAAATACCTAATATGATATCATCCATGAGCCTCCAAAATCCGACTGCCTTACAAGTTGTGCTGAGCAACACCATAAGAATCAGCAACCATTTTTCAAGGAGTGAGGCAGGGGAAACAACAAACATCATGTGCTACATATAATTGGAAGTTGTGCCAAAGATATTTATTCCCTTAAAAAGTTATGTACTGTCAAGGGAGAAGCATTAACCAACAGAAGAGACACCACGGCATATTAAAAGCCTTCGTTTCTAAAAAAGAAGACGATCTTCTACCTCGATTAAACATAATGAACTTAAAATAACTGGACTTTATAGATAAAGTTCTAGGTATGCCAAGAAGCACTTGTGTATTTGGCATTACCAAACTACAAGAATCTCAAACTGATAAAAGAACAAATCAATTCCATAAATCAGAAAAATCATAAAATTCATGATGTACTGATGAGACATGAGGACACTGGGAGCCATACTCAATATATGGAAAGGGAGAAACCTGCTGTATACGAGCACGCTTCTGAAAGATTTGATCCTCATACACTGCAACTGACTGAATAAAATGTTCTACTCTATCCAGCAAGACCTGAACACATAAAACAGTTAACATTAGAGCATGCATTACGAGGGACAGGTTCCAAGCTGATGGCATATGCTTTTCTATTTTAAAAAAAGGATAAAAGATAAATCTAGTGAATACAAGTGCCTAAATTCATAAAAATAATAATAACAACAATAATAAAATTTCTACTTAGAAACACAACAAGAAAACACACATACTCATCCCAACCAGAAATATGTCATAGATGGAATAACATTTAGATTGGACAGTCCACTAACGCCTAAGTTATTAACAATCCATCTGGATGAACAAGGTGTTTCTGCTCAGAAGAAAGGCACATTGTAAATGAAATCTTTAACTTCTTTTCTTCTTTGTACGCATCAGAAGGGGTAGTGAAGCCAGTTTGGAAGGTTTGGAGTGGAGTCCGATTGATGCTCTTATTGCTTCAAGGTTGGAGAGGCCTTTTGAGTTATAGGAGATTAAGGCAACAGTTTTTGATTGCTGTAGGGACAAGGCACCATGGCCAAATGGGCCCAACCCTAATCTCCCTTATCAACCCAATATAAATGCCCATTTTGATAATCTTGGGCCCAACCCTAATCTCTCTTACAGCCCAAAGTAGTTCCACACTCCCACACATAACATAATGTTTTCCAGCATGGGGACTGTCCACGTTATAATTGGTACATAAAATTTGCCTTGCACTTGTAATACTTTTTAATTATTAGAAAATAGGAAAATAGAGACCGCTTAAAAATAAGATAGGAACAATCGATTTCTAATCATTTAAAAAAAAAATTATGAAGAACACACTTGAAGAGAAAAACGTCTTCTCACCAAAATATAGTCGATTTCTAATCATTTAAGAAAACCACACTGCAGAGTAGCAAATCCATTTCAACTGGCTTGTACTTAGAGTATGAATCACAATCTACAAAAGAAACCATGTACAGAATACTTGATACATAAAAGAAATTACCTCTCCCGCATCGGTAAGATAACCTCCCATAGCTGCAAACTCCCTTTTATAGACATACATCAGTAAATTAATAGCACCCTGCAGTAGAAGGAGGGGGGGGGGGGGGGGGGGGGGAGTCAAAATGGTGCAGTATGAGGAAGAGGAAGTCCTAGATAGGTTTGAAAACCATCGAACTTGTAGCATATCTAGAAGACAGACAAACATTATGGAAAATGCAAATGAAGGATTTTTAAAGTCTCAATATGTAAGAAGAACAAATGTGCAAATGTCAACAATTTGTTTTAATCATAACAGATTGAAGATACAGACAGTTTGCCAGCTACGTACCTCCCGGATTTCCAATGTGGGCATATGTGGAAGAAAGTCATTTCCAACAAAGAAACATAGAAACACAAAATCATCCACCAATCGTTCAAAGATAATCTCAAACGGAGGGTTGGGAATCTCCAAATCATACTGCAGATATTCTCGCAACACCCAGATGTTGAGAAACTGCCCAGATAATAACTAAGTTTTAGAGCAGTTCAAATAAATGAAGGCACACTATGCAACAAGCAAAAAAGGAAACAACAAACACTTTTCCATTGTTGCATCAGAACACCGGATATCAATTACCGAACCTGATATTTCTTTTTGTGAATTGGAGTATCATCTAATGCTTTCCCATTCAAATTATCGGCTGCATTGTCTGGTCTGCCACGACAATCAGCTGCCAGATGACCAACTTGACCACATTGAAAACATTTCTCCTGTTGCCCAGGCAGAGTGATAACCTGTACAGTGAGCAAAAGTGTTTATGAGTTCAATCATAAGTACAATCATAAGCAACCAATAAATTAAAATACATAATTTTCAGAACTACCAACCTCTCTTAATACTGAGAAGTGAACCTCATGTGTAGCTAAAGACAGCATAATGAGATCTGCATCCTGAGTGTGACAAACCAAATGGTTCATTACAATTTGAGAGATTAAAATGGCACACGGAAATGAAATCCCATATGTGAGAAATCATATAAGAAAGAAGACGAATGAGGGAGAAAAGTCAAGGATTGAAAAATAGTACTCACCAGTCCATATAAACAGTGTCGAGTGTTCGGATTAAAACCAGGAAGATTACGTTGTAACCGAATGTAGGACATTATTTTATGTTCTCCTTCACCCGGAACGTTTGAATCGGAAAGAATAACCTTCAAATAATCACCCAATGCAGCCCCGTAAATAAATTTAGAGAGAGAAAGTACCCTGAAAACCAGGTATATGGTAAAATGAACCCGAATGGATTACTCCACAGGCAAGGAATCATCCAATCTTGAAGGGACTAAGGAGAGCAGGAACTATCTAGGATGATGTCAAGCAAACCTTTGTATAGCACCAGCCACGATTGTTGTTCAACCTATTCTGTATGTAATATTGAAGTGCTGATGAGAGTACAGCCATAAATTGAGTGCCAGGAGTGATGACATTTGAGTCAGATGTTTCAGGCTTTTCTTTAGGAAACAGACTTTTCCCCTCATCCTCAAACTCCTTCCTCAATCTTTCCTCTTCAGCTTCCTAAAATATTACAATAAAAGTATAATAAGTTCCCCACCTTAGTCTTATCACACACCATTTTAGATTCTCTTAAATTGTAGATACAAGCTTTATTTTGATTTACTGTTTTATTTTGCTTTGCTGTTTTTTTTTGTTTTTTTTTTTTGGCTAGTTCCTGTATATCTCTTACGCACTGGAGCTTTGCTCCTTTTGCTATACAACAATTACTTCTTCCAAAATAATAATAATAAGATGAGAATTGAGAAGAATCTTAAAAAATTATAAGATGAGAATTGATAAGAATCTTACAGCTTCAGCTGCATCTTTTGCAGCTCTGAAGCGCCGAGAACGTTGCTGATTCATTTTAGCTCTTGGTGCAACCCCATCTACAAAACTAAAATTAAGCAAAAATGGTTCTAGTGCAACTTGGAAACAAGTAGAGATGAAAAATAGGAAATAGAGCTCACCAATTGCCATATAAAGAAGCTTCCTTGGGCGAACTAAAAAGAAAAGATGGTCAACATATTCAAAAATTGATTTGAACACATCATCGTAGGTGGTAGGTGCAGGCTGCATGTTCAGATAATAAAAATTTAATCATATTTATTCCCTAAGAGAGAAATAAAGGGAGATAGATGGATAGAGAGAGATATGATGCCCTCTGCACCAACCAAAACCTCAACAATAAAATGCTCAATACTACAAACTATTGCTTAGGACATATTCAACTCTTCTATATCTGTCTCAATCACGGCCGCTGAATTCAAAAACAATAATATTTCAAGGTGTTGCTCTTCAATATTTTGCAGCGGTTACATAGTTTGAATATATATCAAACTCACGTTAATAAAAAAAAATAAATTAAAAGAGGGCTAAAAGCCTAAAAATATGATGTATACTTAATTCCTATATTTAAGGCCACAGGGAAAGAGATAATTTAGAATGTTCTCACCTTTTGGGACAAAGAACCTCTTATTTCAGCATCTCATAAGCTGTCACATAAATTCTTTTTACAGCTCCATTAAGAACCTTGGTGTATTAATAATTAAATAAGGTATTTCTGATGAGGACTTAACATTAATTTTTTCTTGTCCTTTCTGGTCCATATATTTGAATTAAATTAATTACTATGTATTACCATTGCACGAGCACGATGTGGATGTTGTTGACTAAAATTTGAGACAAACCAATATAAAGTTCAAACACCCAACCCAGGGCAGCCAATAACAGTTTAATGACCATTAATTGTAATAATTAGCAAACAAGTTGTCATAAATTTCTGTCTGAAGCCCTATGCTTCATTTAGAAATTGGAAGGCACTTCTTTCTTTCTTTTCGTTCTTTTTTTTTTTTTTTTCTTTTTTGGGTTGGGGGGGGGGGGGGTGGGGTTGCAAATGGGATTTCGAAGGAAGCTCCAATGAGCCTAGCTCCTAGAGAACAAGACACTAACAGCATCAGCAAGCAGAACTTGTGATTGTGTGGTGCTTCAGCATCAGGACTACGTTAGGAATAGGCAGAACTTCAAAGTCTAAGGCATCTCCCCATAATTCCCATAATTTAGTATCAACTTATGAACCCCAACTCTACTTTTGTATCAGCAGAAAGCCTTCTAATCATTTTGGGGTGCTTCCTGTTTGGGAGCGACCTGTTTGTTCTTCTGCCAGATGCGGTATGCTCAATGATTCCTACAGACTTTTCATCAGTATCAGAATCTAGTAGTCTTTTGTCTCAAGAGTTTCATATCCTTCACCAGACCCATTCGATATTTGATTTCATTCAACATTAAAGCAGCAAACACAAAAACAATATTGCCAAGAAAGAACCCAGACTACAAGTCTCTTCCTAAAAATGACAGGTCACAAGTGTTTTCATCCATAGCCAGTGTGAAAAACAAGGGCAAAGTGGGAAACAATACCACCCTCCTACCCTCGTGAATGTCCATCATGATTGAAAACCACTTGTCTCTCTTCAAACTGTTATGAAGCTAGTTCTTGTTTTTACAATAATTAAGCTGATAACTTCTCTATCCATAAATGTCCTTAGTTACATCATATATCAAACTAACAGTTCAGTACTCCTTTATTTCCGCATTAAGTCTCTAGGAACTTTGATATATGTTTTTCTCGGCCAATATATACCATTATACCATATAAGAGTCATTCTTCTTCTGCCTAAACCTCCAAATCAATCACCTAAGTAGTAATATAGCATCCATGGTAGACCTTCTTAGAAAAAAATAATACTCATTTTCACTAACACTATTTCATAACTTATTCTTTGCTTGTTCAGTATTTCGTAGCATGAATCATAAGTTTGAGTTAATTACCCAACACTCACAAGTCACAATTTGGTTGCACACCTCCAACACTATTTCATAACTTATTCTTTGCTTGCACACCTCAAACTGACCAAATTCCCAAAACTAACACTAAAATCGCCAATTCAACCCAAGAAGCAGGCATTAATTATCCAACACTCACAATTTCCAGACCAAAGCAGTACACAATAATACCAAAAATCAAAAAATAATAATAAAACAAAAACCATACCCTGCCATCAGGATGAAAACATGGGTGAATGATGCCATTCATGTCCAAGTACAAGTTATCAAATTCAAAGCCATTAGGGTTAGGTTGGGAGAGATCGATGGGTATGAGGACACCATTCTCGTCCTCCGTAGGCTCCTCGACCACGTCCGTGATCGATTGAGGGTACCGATCTGCGAGCCACCTGTAAAACGCCGGAACCCCCATTGGTGAAGACGGTTCAGCTGAGTTTTCAAGCCAATGGAAGATCAAGATCAATTAGGTTTAGGGTTCATGGGAGAGAGAGAGAGAGAGAGAGACGTGTGAGTACGGATCAGGGACGGGAAATGGAATGGGAACAGCCCTTGGATGGACCTAAGAGGTGGTCAATAGGGTGTGTTTGGATGCTTGTGTATACGATTTGGTTTGAGGGAAGTGAACTTTCTGGACCAGCTTGGGGAAAAGTGTGTGATTTTGGATTAGTTGAGAAAGTTGTCTGCATACTATTGAGATGGATTTGGATATTCTCGTTGGGATTTCAGTGGGATTTGAATCATTCTATTTAGTATTTTATATCGTATTTTGGTACAAATTAAATCATCTAGAGTTTAAATAATTACTATCAAATCAATTTTAGAAATTCATGAAATACCGATCATTTTTTATTTACATTATCTTGAATCAATCCATTCATAATGACGGATATATTTACAAAATTACATGCATAATATAATGAACTAATTCGATTTGTATCACAATAAAAGGAAAAATAAAAAATAAAAAATTATCGTTTACCCTAAATCGATAAATTGGTATCAATATTCTTTTATGAGCTTAATTCGACATTGAATGTGATTATCATGTCATTGACTCAATTTCAAGCCTTTTAATCTCAATGCCTATATCGAATGAGTATCAAGTGTATTTTAATCATCTTGAGCTTTGGGCTAACACTGTTTGAACTTATAACTTAGTCCAAGCTTAGGCAAGTCAACATGGTTTTTGAGTCAATCCCAAGCACCATATATAGAAGCATAGTTTAAATAGAAAATTTAAAGCTTAAAGCTCGTAAAAGAATATTGACGTTATTGTGATAAAAGACGAGCTTTATAGATTGAAGTTCATAAAAGAGCATTGATATTATCATGATTAAATATGAGTTCTATGAATTATAGGAAAAAATAAATAATAAAATAATAATAATAATAAGCCAATTTAAGTGTCCCATGTCTAAAATCCCCCAATCAATGTGACAATTGACACCTATGAATTGCTATCAATGATAGGAGTCCACACCCAGAAGAAAAGGCAAAAGCCAAACACTTATTTTTCATCCCTTAATTATTTTCTATTTTAAGATTTTATGAAAAATATATAAAGGTTTCATAAAAACTAATCGTGTTGTCTATTAGAAAACATCATTTGAACAATTTTTTGGAAGAAAATTTCCCAAAATCTATCATTTAAGTGGATTTTTTAGTCATTTATGAAGCGAAGATGTTTTCTAATAGCATAAGCAATAAGTTTTTATGAAAATCTTCTATTTTTTCATAAAACTTTAGGCCATGTTTGTCTGGTTTGAATAGAATGGTGGGAATGGAATCTAATTCCATACTTAAATTAATCTATAATGGAATGAGATTTAAAATAAATATTAGGGAATGAATATTATTGTGACTCATTACTACTGTATGATTTCATTTCTATTTAATTACTTTATCCAAACATGTTAATGGGAATGGATTGGAATGTGATTCTATTCCATTCCAGCCATCTATTCTATTACAGCTAAACAAACACCTTAAAGTGTAAAATAAGTGGGGTATTTAAAGCAAGTCTTGGAGTGCCAATAGAGCCCCTTTTTAGTAAAGTTGTGTGCATTGTCTAGCCTTATGTTTCGTTAAGTTTTGGGAACGGCTATTGTAACCCCCCAAACCTATAAGTTGCCCTCCATATTTTTTAATTAAAAAAATTATTATGCAAAATTACCAAAAAGGGCTTAAGTATCCTCACCCATCCCCTCTCCTGCACCCCTCTTCACCGGCAACTCTCTCCGGCCCACCCCATCTCACCGGCGACAGCGAGGCAACAGCGATAGCGAGCGCTGCACCATTCTTCTTCCTTCTTCTTCTCTTTTTTTTTTTCTTTTTTTTTTTTTTTCTTCTTTCCTTCCTAGAACCCCTCTCCTGCACCCCTATCTCATCGACGGCAAGCACTGCACCCTTCTTCTTCTTTCCTCCTCTTCCTTTCTTTCTTTTTTTTTTTTTTTTTTTTCTGTTTTTTTCCTTCCCAAACCCCTCTTCCGCACCCCTCTCTCTTCGGCAGCCCTCCCTCTTGTCAGTAGCCCTCTTCTTCCTTCATCTTCTACCCTTTTCTTCTCTTCTTCTGTTTTTTTTTTCTTTCCTTTTATTTCTCTTCCCTCTCGTCGCTGGAAAAAATGGAGGAACACATAGATCTGACTAGTAGAGGGGAAAAAAAAAAACAAAAAAAAGGAATGAAAAAAAGAAGAGGAGAAGAAGAGAGAAGAAGAAAGAAGAGTGCCGGAAAACACACAGATCTGAAAAAATGGCACCTTCACCTTTCCTCGCCTGTCACCGCCTCTTTTTCTTCTTCTCGCCGGTCGTCACTGCCATGGGGGTGTGGGATGAGTGAGAATGAGGAGTATTTTAGTCTTTGAGAGGGGTGGGTATGTAAATTTGGGGGGTAGGGAGCAACTTATAGGTTTGGGGGGTTGCAATAGCCATTCCCTTAAGTTTTTGATAGGCACAAGGCCAAGGGCCTAAGGTCGAGCTCGATATGACTCCTGCACGGAATGTTTGTTATTGGGTCGTCTCATACATCTCCTTGCTTTGACAAGTCCAACACTCAAGCCTCAACTAATCAAACGATATCAAATTATTAATTAATATTTTGATATATTTGAACTAATTCTAGAATTACTTTAATATTAGTCAAAAAACTAATATTGAGCTTTTATATTACTTTAAATATCTTTGAAAAAAAAAATTCACAATCACAATGTTGAGCTTTTATTCTACCGGCCTTAATATGATGCATCTTACCCAAACTGCTCGAATTTTTAACATCTAGTTGTAAGCGTAGTTCAATTATTAAACAACTTAGGTGGTTACATAAGGTTCAAGAAGTGACTTGATTTAAGTTAAACGCCCTAAAAAGACAAGAGGAATACCCAAAATAATGTGCTTGGAAGTTGTGAGAAATGGCATGTGTGTTGTTAATTAAGGATTTAAAAAAGAGACAATCCTAGATAGTAATTAGTAAATGGTGTAAACATATTCACATAGCCGACCCAATGTAGTTGGGATTAAGGCTTGATTGAGTTATCTTGTTATTTTTTGTGCAAAACTTCGTCTCGACTAATCTTCTATGTATGGATAAAGCCATTGCCCACTTTACAATAAAAGAGTATTGTGGTCGCACCGACCTTTTTCACCGCCGCCACGCGCGCTCGCGCGTTTCCCCAGTTCACATGTATTTACCTGCTTTTCTGCTTTCTGATGGTGCTAATCCATTTACGATTAGCGTACAAATGAGAGTCGCCACCTGGAAGGGTCCAGGACCAATTTTATTGACCAGAGATGGGTTCGTAGCTAGGGTACATATTGGGAAGGTGTTAGGCACCCAACAATGCCCGGTAATAAACCGGCCCTCATTCTTGTATTCATTGACCATATGTAATATTTCAATAAAATCCGGATCACCTGTTAATCATACAATAAATAAATGGCACACACGCATGATGGATTAATGGCATAGAATAAATAAATAAAGCATAAATATTTAATAAAAAATATGGAAGCCTTAACAGAATGAAAATAAGAGAAAATGTACTGTCGCGAGTACTCGCGGTCTTACCATGCGTACGCATGGTATTATCATGCGTACACATGGTCTCACCATGCGTACGCACATACCATGCATATGCATAATAAAATTATGCGTACGCATGATATTTCGCGAGTACTCATGGTTTCACCAAATCATCTTCTCCGCGGATTTGGACCTCCCGAAGAACATTATTGGCTAAAAATGGACAGTATATACAATAAATCAACTTCTAAACATCTTACATAATTATATAAATAAATAAATACTGCGTACCTCTTAGAAATAAAGCAAATTGAAATTAAATCCTTCCCTCAGGTCCACCGTTAACCCGGCAGCGTCTCCCCTGTTGCGCAAAACAAGCTTTTCCCAGTCTCACTGGTCTAACTCTCTGTTATATTTTCCTCTCTTTTCTCTCAGTTTATTTCTCTCACCTTCCCCACATTTCTCTCACCCTCAGAATAACTAGCAGTTACCCAAAATCCTGCCTTTCATTATTTCCCTATCTATTTCCTCCCGTCTGTCCGTCCCTCCGTTTCCCTGAGCTCCTAGGAGCTCCTGCTATTTATAGGAAAAATCACCCGGGTGAGGTCGTCATGCATAACCTCAAACTCCATCCTCTTTGACCCCCCCACGCTCCCTTTATTCAAAGGTCGGGCCAACTCAAGCATGAATCAATTCCCCGACAACACTTTCGGTCGAAGTGGAAGGCAGGCTATCATTCAAATGAGGAAAATAGAATCTCATGCGTACGCATATTCATTTTATGCGTACGCATGGCTATTCATGCGTACGCATGAAACTACCATGCGTACACATATTATAAATATGCGTACGCACCACATTCCTCGGCTGTCTAATTTAATCGTTTGAATCCCCATTTGCTTGCTTTGCGCGCAGAAAGAGACCCGAGTAGACGGCAAACATTGTGGACCTCATCATCGGGAAATCATCATTAAATGTAGGGACAAAATGGGGTGTCTACAGTTGCCCCTCTTTCGAATTCTCGCCACTTCGTGGGGAGGATTCGAAAGAAAATCTCTAGACGAACATTTTGTCCACATGCAAATCACACGCACTCATGCAATGTGTCGGGTCGTGCTAGACGCATCCAGCTGCCTACGTACTCAGTAGAGATCAGACCCTTACGTAGTTCGAAATGATCAAAGTGGGATTTCCGCAGAAAATCCCCAGAGTGTGACGAATACCTCTGTCACACCCCATTTTTGCACCACCTTACTAGGGCTCATCATTTCATGCATGTTTTTGTTTTGTTTTTGAGTCTAGTCATTTGCATTAGGTTTCTAGAGTCACAAGGACAATGGGTATGAATTTTGGTTCAAATTGGAGTTGATCTTGAGGGATAATAAGAGCTTTTGTGACTTGAGGGGCATAATCGTCTTTTAAGTCTCAAACTTTTCATTTGACCTTGGAATGATCTCCAAATTGTCAATTGGAGTTCAAATGGATGCATATGAGGTATTTCTAGGTTCAATTTGGTAAGTCAATGGCTCGGGATTAAAATGGCTCGATGTAGTTCAAGTTGGTTAATTGACCCTTCTTTGGGTTAGCTCTAATTGACTCACAATTACCAACCAAATCTTTTCAAATTGACTTTCATTAGTCATTATTTTGTACCGGTTGTCATCTTAAGTCCCGTGGCCCTGATGATGAGTTTAGTGTGGTTATTTACGGATTATCCTTGAAGAATTAGTGCGAATCAAAGCATGAGATTTTTGGTTAAAATGAAAAGAAAATTATTTTATTAAATTAGCCATTTTTATCATGACACTAACACGTGTACGTATGTGATGAGTGTGTGTACGCACATACGATACATGTGCATGCGTGTTAGCGGTCAGTCTCCCAATTTTTATAAAAGACAATTTCCTTTTCCTATTCAGATTAGAAGTCTTTTATCATTATAAAATACCTTTTGATTATTCTCCAAGGAAACCTAGTCCAGGAAGGAAAGGGAAACTCCAGATTTCAGCTATAAATACTCTCTTAATGTCTTTAAACAGGGGAGAGGAGAAGAGGGTTTGGAGGGAGTGAAATTCGTCATAATTCAGCAGCAGATTTTCTGAAAACCAGCAGTCGTATTTTAATCATAACTTTTTCATCTAAAGTCAGAATTTGATGAAATTGGTCTTGTTAGAAAGATAATTCAATTCTCTACAACTTTGTATTTCACAAGCTTTGTCCAAATCCAACGTTTTCATACCCAAAAATGCGATTGAAGTTGCTGCTGCTGCAAAGTGACGAAAATCACTTTTCTTTTCTCTTGTTCTCTTTTTGTTTTCTATTTTCTTTTCAAAGTTGAGTGAGTTTTGATCTCTTTGCTGTGATACCACTTTGACAAAGAGGAGGATTCGTGTTGGTTTGATTCACTCTAAAGACCTGAGGAGCCACGAACAATTACAAACACAAAGGAAGGCCCTTCCTAAGGTATTCTCCTTCTCTATTCAAGCTTAAACTAGGTTTTCATATGGGTTAGGCTTATTGCATGTTAAAGGTAACTTTTTTATCATGTATTAACACTCTAGCTAGTTAATATACATGGAATATCTATTTTTTATCTACTGTTTAGCATGCTTTAGGGCTGTCCTTTAGGTTTTTAATGCATAGTTATGATTCTTGTGCTCCTGTTTGTCCTTGTGCTAGGATTAGTGTCATTACATGTTAGAGTTAGGATTTTCATCATGTTATATTGCTTTAGTTAGTTAATATGCATGATTTAATTTCTGTTTAGTTTGGTTTTAGCATGATTAAAGTATGTCTTGTGAGTTTTTAAGCATATTTGTGAGTTTAGGGTTTTAGAGTCATTGTTTCGTGTTTGTTTTCATATAGCATGATAAAGTAGACTTTTTTATTTGGTTTTTCTTCGTGTTTGCTGTATATGTTTTTCATATGGAGTAAACATGATAGTTTTGCATGCATGTTAGTATGTTTTAGGGTTTTTATGCATGATATGGTTCTAGGAATATGTTAGGACTTATTATTGTTCGCTGTTTTTGCTATTGGCATGCTTAGTGGATGATTTTAGGTCATAATACTATTCTGTCCAGATTTGCATGTTAGTGTTTTTGCATGGTTTTGAGCACTTGCAAGGGTGCAAATAGGTGTGGTATTTGTCCTATGGCAAATAGGGCTGCTTATGTCTGAAATAGCTAATGTTTGGAGTAATTGCGCTCAGGTAAGTAGGTGTGAAGGTGCCCCAATTCACCTTTCTCCTTATCCCTTCTCTTCTCCCTATCTAGGGTTAATTTTTAATATGATCCTATGGTTTAATTAGAGGTTTCCTTCATAAACAAAATTCTGGTTTTTATTAAGGTTTCCATTTTGTGGATTTCTTTCCTAAAATCAAACTTTCTATCAATTCTCTTTTGATCAAATAAGGAAACCTAGGGTTTTTACCATAGGTTTGTATTAGGATTTAACCTTAGTTCTAATCGAACTACGTGGACTTTGATCCATGTATTTCGTTGCATGGTACGTAGGCGCTCTTCGTGAGGCTCAAGTCCGTTCTAGGATCCAAGCATCCTAAGTTTATTTTTGTTTTCTTTTCTTCTTTTTCTTTTTCTGTTTTTATGTGCTTATTATGCATGGATGGATGAATGAAATATATGATATGCATGCAATTCTTGTGATGATATACTTGCTGATTTTTGTATGGAAAGATCTTGATTTAGCCCAAATGAACTGAGAGACCGAAAGGGTGACATGGGTGCCTATAGGCTTTGCCTAAAACCTTCCCATGTCATAACTTAGCCTCCGAATCCCCGATTTCTTTGGTTTTCAAAAGATTGGTTTTTGCCTTTCCTTTTTTATGGAGTCATTCAAATTGTTTTCCTAAAACAAACTATTTTTAGGGTTTTCCTTGTTTCCTTTAAAAAATAAGGTGGCGACTCCTTTCCTTTTTCTTTTTCAAACCCATTTTCTTTCAATCCCTTGTGGGCCCAATTTCCGGGGTTCACAACTTCGTCCTTATGTATGCAATCAAGCAATGCATTGGGTCGTGCCAGACGCATCCGGCTGCCTACGTACTCCGCAGAGATCAGACCTCACGTAGTTCGTGTAATCAAAGTCAAATCAATCCTAGGGAAGATTTCTTCAACAAATTCTAAGACATGCTAGAACCCCGCAGCAATTCTAGTTAAAAACATTCCATCAAGGTTTGACTGGTCCCGCAGCATCCTAGTCAACCAATTATAAGCCTGCCCAATCAAGGTAAAGCGAGACTCCCGCAGCAAGTCTCAGGCATCAATGTCGGAATTCCGCAGCAATTCCTTCCAAAAATCAGGGTCGGGCCCACTCAAGGCAAATCAAGTTTTCCGCAGACAAACTCGAGTCAAAATTTTCGACCTCAGTCAAACCATGCGTATGCATATTCTCAATATGCGTACGCGCAGCATACCATGCGTACGCATGCTATGGGGAATCAGCATCCCAAAAGTCACGCTCCTTTTTCAAGTTTCAAAACTACCATGCGTACGCATGGTCAAACCTGGTCAAATCATGCGTACGCATTTTAAAATATGCGTACGCCTGGAATCGCTATGCGTACGCATGGTTTTAATCTCTCAGCATTCGCACGCTTTTCGAGGCGGTACTTATAAAGGGTTTGAAACCCTTTCTCCTTCTCATTCTTTTCAGCCGTCTTTTCTCATTCCCATTCTTTACAACTCCTCCTTCTTCCAAAACTCTTCTCTTTCTTCCATCCACTGTGCTCTTCTTATGGCTCCCAAGAGACAACGACAGCATGGGTCCTCTCACTCCCAAGGGGATGATTCTGTCAACAAAAGGTGGCTGCCTACCATCCATTCTGACGAGGTCATCACTCCTACCTTCCGTCCAACGGAGCACTTGTCCCGGCGTTGTCGGGTGGGCGAGGTATGCTCTCTTTGTACCTGTTTTCTTTCATAAAGCTTTTGTCAATATATAGATCTGAAATAATGCATGAAATATCTGTGGAATCTAGATTGGAAGCATTACCAAAACCATTATTTTATCCTTTAATCTGTAAATGAACCTTAAAAATCAAATCCTTTAATTGTTTTGCTGTGTAAAGTCCACTGTACATCCCCCCTTGAGCGTATATTTTGATGAAACCAGGAGAATAATCTTTGACCCTATCTGACATATGCACGTAGGAGGAAAAACTCATTTTTGAACCCAAGATTGGCATAAAAATCAAACCTTTCATTTACAGACACGATAAATAAATAAAAAAACTCTGCACCGAACCAGGCGTACGCATGGTCTCATGGAGCGTACGCATAAATTAATATGCGTACGCATGAAGACTCATGCGTACGCACAGTCTCATCATGCGTACGCATATTAAATTATGCGTACGCATGACTCGGGTGGCGCCAACTTATTCTCCTGTTTTCCTTCTTTTGGCACTTTTAAAGCATCACCTATTATTACTTATCACATACCTGTGCTGTCATTTACCTGTTTGGCTCTTGGCAGGCGCGTCGTGATCTCTCCACTCGGGGGAATGCTTCCACCGCCTGGGCTTGGTGGAAGCGGTTGAATGACAACACCAAGGGGTACGTCATTCAGGCCGGCTTTGGATCAGTCGTGGATCTCCTGACACATGACGGGAGCAAATCCCTTTACTACTGCATCGGTGAGAGATGGTGGGACTCTACCCACACCATGCATATCGCTGGTAGAGAGCTAACCATCACTCCTTACAACATCTTCAGATTGACCAGGCTGAGGGTGGTGGGCTCCTCCATTCCATCCTCATATCCTTCCGGGGAGGAGGTCGCACAGTTTCATCGCCGGGTGATAGGGACGAGCTTTACATCGAGCCACTGTCATTACACTGATGTGGCGGAGGCCTTTCAGTATGGACCGCAGGGGACTACCCGGGAGCAACAGATCATGGCGCGGAGTTTCATCTTGTACTTGATTGGTGCTTTTCTATTCCCAAACTCTGCCCAATCTATGACCACTGTCTGGCTAGTAGCTTTGGAGGATTTGGAGACTTGCAGTCAATTTGCTTGGGGTCAGGCAGTCCTGTCTTATCTGTATACCTCCATGGATTCGTTGAGCAGGGACCAGATTTCTTCCATCACGGGATGTTGGCGATTATGGGCGGTAAGCTTTCTTCCATTGCTCTGTTTATTTCCCGTCGCTACATCGACTTCACCGGGGATGATGGTCGTCCTATATTGGGGTATGACCGTATACGCGAATTCTTAGACACTGCGCCCTTGAACAAGGTATAATCCTTCAGAATTCTCTAACCAAGTACCTTAATTTCCTTGCAATTTTCTGACTTTTCTTCTTATAAATTCGACCCCGCCCATGGACCGGTGTCCCCTTCACTGGCGACCAGGCCATGCATGATGCAGCATTGAGGGCTTCACTGACCTGCTCTATACTCGATTCTCCTATTTCCCGAGCTGTTTACTTGCCGGAGAGGGTCATGTGGCAGCTTTCTGATGAGGTCCTTGCATGGCAGCGGGTGCCTATGCTTCCTCCTTCCTTCATGATCTACCCATACAATATCAGTGAGGAGGACTTGGGCGTCTGGCAGGCAGGTATACCTTGTGATGCTCGTCTCCTTCCCGATGGAGATTATGACATGTTTGCAGCTGAGTTTCTCATGCCCCGGCTCCTTGGGCCCCAGGTATATATTCCTTTTCATTTCATTGCCTCAATTTACTGTACAACTTGAACTCTTGCTGATTGCATTTCTTCTTAGGTTGCTCCTCCTCTTGATGAGGTTGAGGATGAAGGGATTAATCCGGTGTTGCCTGGCTGGCGTGTGACCGAATGGTCGCCCGCCGGATATTTTATTGAGAATGAGATCCCGCGCCGGGACAACGTCTTGGGCTATCCCATGGCTCCTGGCACTCGCAGAGTGCGTACCTGCTTTTCTCTCTCTTTTTTTTTTTTTTTTTCTTCCTGCATTGTGAATTTGTTTGCAAAATATGTGCACATGTATGTATGACTATTCGCATTCTCCCCCCATTGCAGCTCAACATGGCTGAGTTCGCAGACATGATCCAGCTAGTGGGAAGCCTGAAGGCTATGATGACGGATTATTCTATGAGATTGCATGGAGGTCCAATGGCACCTGGTGGTCCACCTGGAGGTCCACCTGGAGGTGGTGGTGACGAGGCTTCGAGCGCTCAGCAGGGTGGGAGCTCATCTCATGCCCCTAGTGTTAGGAGCAGGAGTATTCGAGGGCGGGGACGCCGTGGAGGGCCTTTTTAGCTTTGCTTTCTTAAAACAATTTATTATTTGGGGTGTAACTTAAACAATTTCTTTTTCTTTTGTTTACTTCTTATCTTACACATTTGATCTGCACATGGGTGCACCTATCCTCCCTTTTTGACTGAATTAGGCACATGGGTGCCTCGTACTTTCTATCCATATAATTGATGTTCTTGCCTTTGTTTGCATCTTTCGGTGGTGATATCTCCCTTTTGTCTCCCCTTTTACTTTATTTATTGTATCTGCATCATTAAACGAGAAATAAGCCCAACAAAGTTTATCAGGTGGATGTAATGAGGTGGGTTGAGGACCAAACATATCACAAAGCAGGAAACGAGTAAAAAAGATGAATTTGGCCTTGGGAGTGACGTACCGCATAATCAAAATATACGTACGCATGAATAGGGGTGCGTACGCATGAAGATTGGTGCGTACGCATATTACAAATATGCGTAAGCATACGAGAAACCGTAGCGTACCGCATGGGGAATGTCACCTCATTTTGGTGTGTTTTGACCACACATAGCCCACCTTTTCATCATAAAAAACGCTTTTGGTTGCCATGGTAGCATCCTTCCCTATTTCAGCCCTATCATCGTCAATTTCTTCCTGTCTATAAATAGGTGATCCTTCCCATTACTCTCCCATTCCTTTCAAATATCATGGCAGTTCTCCCTATCTCGTCTCCTGAATGATCAAAACAGGTTGGCTTCTGTCTGTCCACCGGCAAACAGCCCATCTATTGAGTCAAACTCATTCTTTTCTTCTTTAATCCACTAACTGCCCAAGTGAGGATTAATTGAAGGTTTCCTCTCAACAGCTATGAAATATTGGGACCCTCTTCCGTCATGTGCTTCCGTTTTTAACAACAATAGAGATTTGCCCCACCATAGAGGAATTTAGCACAATTCTTAATTACCCCGTTTCCCATGATCCCTTGTTTCCTTCTCAAGCCATGCTCTATTCTCCTGACCTTGCCTTGTCTCTAAACATTTCTGTAGAGCAGGCCAGATCATGGTGCATTAATTCTACCATAACACTCGAGCCTCTTGTGCAGCACTTTTCTACCGCTCTTCCTTTACCAGACAATTATGCATTCTGGGCTCTTTGCCTATGCTTATTAGCGGGGTATCTTCTCGTCAGCGACCTCCACTCAGTTGACCTGGCTCTCCTTCATGTGGTACAGCACATTCCTTCCCATAATCCATGCATGATGATTCTTGCAGAAACCCTCAATGACCTTGACGATGCAGTGCGAAAAGGGACTTCTTTACTGCGTGGCAGCCCTCTTCTATTACAGGTAATCAGTTATTCCCATACCATTAATCTGTCAATCAACACAAATTTTTTTCTTCGTCTTCCTTTTTTTTTTTTTTTTTTTTTTTACTTTTCCCATCCATCAGATATGGCTGCATGAACGTCTCCAATTGGTTGAAGCGCCAACGGTATATCCTTTTCGTCCAGAACATTATCGTTATCGCAAGCTAGCTGAACCCTTTCCCAATCATGAGAAACTGCAAGAATTTTGGCTCTTTGTCTTGTC